>CAJNOQ010000412.1:0-51587 GCA_905250885.1 Didymodactylos carnosus | reverse complement strand
CTTTTGCTATGTAAATTACAAAATACACTGGTACCTCTTCAAAACCTCAACTATTAAATACTTCAATGCTGAAGTATTTAACATTGAAGTATTTAATAGTTGAGGTTTTGAAGAGGTACCAGTGTATTTTGTAATTTACATAGCAAAAGTTTGTTATTATAACTTTGTGTGACAATACATTGGTCAACGGTTAAATAAACGAACTCTATGTGTTCAGTTCAATTGAAGAAGAGAAGTATGTTTTGTTTTTAACAAAAACAAATATATGAAAACCTTGATCGTTTTATGTAAATGACCAAGGTCAGAACAAAAAACAAATGGAAAGATGTAGTCAGAATGAGTAGAACGTCTATATTATAGAAAAAAAAATAGAAATCATTCAACAGAATTTGATGACTTTTATCGTTAAATAGCTTCTATTCTCTCTTTGCCGATATCGTGTCCTTCACCTCTTGTAGTCTACCTCTATCTGATAATAAGATGCAAACCAAAACATGGTAGGACGCCAAGTGAGATTATAATACAGTGTTCTAGTCTTATTTTCTAGTCATATTTCTAAGTGATACAACTCATTATTATCATTCTTAAACTCTACAATGCTACAATATCAAGACATCTAAGTGTTGAATAACACATGTAACTGTTATGAGTTGTAAATAGCAATAGCTGTATTTATTGTCTCATTTGAAGGGATGTTCGTCGCTTCCTGTATATGTACATAACTGACGATAAAATTTTAAATGCTTACATTGACTGAAAAAAATCAAGAAAACTTATTTAGAGCTAAAAATAATTAAAATACAGTCATAATTGTTTTAGATAATTTAGTGGAGAAGATATTTGATCAATTACAGATCAAAGTGATTGTTGAAACAAAACACAAAAAGCATACCAAAAAAATGACTACTAATAATTACACAACTTCAATCGTTGTACAGAATATAGATACAGAACAGTGAATTTAGTTTTGTATTTTAGTTTACTACAAAGCTAAGTTCACATATTCGAATCTTTATTCGTACAAAATTGATTTTGTATTTTTCGATAGTTTTAGTTTAGAATACTATAATGGAATATTTTCCGCTTGTATTCTGACAGAATAAAGCTTATATCAAAATGATTGTTTAACATTTTATGAACAAAGTGTCTAGTTTTGTACAACTAGAGGCATGCGTAGACATTCATTAATAATATGAAGTGTTTTAGTATTCATTTTCAGCCGCCTGTCAAGATTATATAGTCGAAAAAAAAAACTTTCTCCATCATAGTTCATCGATAGTGGTAGAAAGAAAAAATAGAATTAAAATGGAAAATATCATTTTCTTTTTTGTTTACAAATAAAAATAATAAAATAATAAACTCTTAGTATTTATTTCGAAGAAGAAAAAAAACCAAATAACTAATGAAACAGTTAAATATTTGCTAAATCATCATCATTCGATGATAGATTAACTGATATTCGAGATTGTGCCACAATCGGATACTCTCGGTGTATCTAATTCAAATTTTTCATTCCATGGATTAAATTGGAGAATACGAACACTTTTTGACTCGAGATTTGCTAGATGTTTTGTACTTGTCGGTGTACTAACACTATTGTTATTAAGTAGTGTTGATGTTAACAATTGATGTTGTCGTCGTCGTTCGAAATTTGTATGATAATGACTTGTTTTATAAGCTGCTTGATTTTTTCGATTTGAATCGTATGATGAATCATCTTGAATATCTGACAAATGTCGTTCTAATGTTAATCTACACGATGGTGATACACAGTAACAACAAACTTTTTTACCAAAAAATAGTAGACATGAACCAAAATAACGGTACATAAGACGTTTAATAAGACGTTTAAAATCGAGACGAAAACGAGAACTTGTTGCCCAATAGAGTAGAAAATTAACAGCATGATTTGATTCACGCATACCTTTTTCAATAACAGTTAAATATGGATTAAGTACACCCATACATACTTGAACGTTTTCGTAAATATTACGAGTAAATTGACATTGATGATAATAATGAAACAAATAGGTAATAACCCAATGAATGTAAAATGGACCCAATAGTAATAAAAATGCTAATGAAGCAACGAGAAGCATAACGGTGGTGCCACGTGTATCCATTACACTAAATTATACAAAAAGAGAAAACAAAATTTACAGAAATTTGCTATCAGAACTATTCGCATTTCTAAATAAGGAGAGAGCATAAAACTAATCTCATCTAATCAGATTAAGTTTCTGATAAAAAAACCTAAAATATCACAGTGTTTAGATACTATAAAATATGATTTCCTACTGTGATGAAAAACGTCTCATTGTTCCATTGTCATTCTTCTTTGTAAAACGTTCTTTAGATTTTTTTAATTCAATAATAATTAATAGATTACTAATTGATATTCCGACAAATGGTACGATAGCATAAGAAAGTACAGTAAAAAATCCACGGAATAATTGATAACGATCTGCATTTCGACTATCAAATGCTTCACAATGTAAATTACCACTTGTAAAAAATAGAAAATCAAATGGCACAGGTATAATATACATAATCATAATGGACAATAGAAACGGTACTCGAAATTTATCGAATGTATGACGACAAAGAGGATGTTTAATTACGAGACAACGTTCAATAGCTATAAGGAGCAATGTTGTTGATGAACATTGACGAAAATAAAGGAAAAATATACCGAACATTTTACCTAAAATAAAAAGAGAAAATGATATTTCAAACGAATCGGTGGTTTTTTCATTTTTATGTAATTGATACTATAAGTAATGAAACATAGTCAACTTACAAAATGGTGCTGATGTTTTTAAATATGTCATTATACTGCGAAATAAATGTCCAAATAATACTGATGCCAAACTTAATAAATCAAAACATGTTAGGGCTACAAATAGTGTAAAAGATGTTGAACGTCTTAATGATCCACATATCAGAACAAACAGTACACATATATTTAGAATAATACCAACGATAACTACCACATAGGTAAATATACCTAATTGTGTCAATAATAAATGTCGAAACATATCATATCGTTCACAAAATAATGTTTGATTATAAAGAAATGTTTTTCTCATGTCCATATTATTTGACAATGATGAACTATGAAAAGTTCGAAAATTTGATGGTAATGCTGTTATACCATCAAATAGAAACGTACTCGTTTCGTTTTGATAATTATAGAAAAATATATTATCACACATTGGATAGAGATATTCAGCTTTTCTTCTTATACAACAGCCAGCGTGCCACAAATGATGTTGATAATAATTATTATTCAATAGGGTAAAATTATCACTAGTAAATGATAAAACAGTATGATTTGTTAAAAAATAACTAGTATTAGCTAATGCTGTCTTTGTTAAGACAAACAATTGATAAATTGGAATTAATGGATAGAGGATATTAAAATAAAATGATCTTCTCGATAGTGATAAAGATGATGAAACGGATTTTTTCTTGAATATTAACTTTTTTTTAATTAAAAATTGATAATAATGATCGGTTATCAAAAAATTTAATATTGTATTTAAAATTTTAAGAAATAATAGAAATTTAAATTTAATACGAGATATCAAATTTCTAATGTCGACGAGTACCACTGATACTACGAACACTAGAACTAAGACTAGAACGGCTACTATTTTGATTATATTTAGTAAATTGATTTTGAATTGTATTAGGTGGTATTGAACATTCGCAAATACATGAACACCATCGATAACAGCAGCAACGAAAATAGCCAAGAAATTGTTTTGGTCGGGATATAGTGGCATTGTCAGTTGGATTGGTTGAAACTGTTCGTGTTGTGATACGTCTTTGTCGATATTGTGGAACATATTTTACTGAAGATTTTGATTGTGATGATAATAATGGATGATTAATTTTATTTGAAATAGATGATTTTGGATAAGAAGAAATTAATTGTGAGGATGAAGATGATGATGATGAATGTGAAACATTTAAATGTTGTTTACCAGTTGATGTTAGGAAAGAAGGTTGTGATGGAGGACGTATTTTAATCATTTTGATAGATGAAATATGAGTAACAATGATGATGAAAACAATGATATATGGTAGTATTGGATGGCTTGTAATGATTCACTAAAAGAAAAAAGAAATAAAACAGATTGTTAAAGAAAAATAACTTAATTTCAATAATGTTTTTTGATCAGAATTTTAAAAATTCTCATATGATACTTGAATTTTTCTATCTCTTCGATAAATGCAATGATCTTTAGACTCCTATATGAATTTTTTTATATTCAAAAAAATAAACTTATGATTAGATTGAAGTAATGTATCATTTATATTACTTTCATCACTAATATTGTCTTTACATAAATTCCAGAGTACTATCTTGTGAGACATACAAACACACAGAACTTATTAAAGAATTTAACGCTAATGTAATACTCGTATTCTAAATAATAGCCTATAATATCTCGACAAACACATTTTATGCCGATGTAAGTAAATAATTAATGATTGTAGATCAGAATAATTTTACAAAAGAGAAAACCGCTTCGAGTGCTTTTCACGAGTATCATGACATTTTTCACCGTTCATTTTTTTTAAAATAATTACACAATATAAATTCGGTATTTATGTAACATTGTTTCTAATGAATATTAATTGAAATCGTGACTTGTTTTCTTTGTTTTACATGTGTAAAATTGATAAGGTATTCGTGCTAGAAAATGTCAGTTGTCGAACTCAATCATTTTACTAACCAATTCAAGCACCACCACAGTTCTTCTTGTTTTTTTCAATATGAAAATACGATTGTAGAGACAACAGACTTATTTATAAATCATTGAAACAAAAATCTAATGAATTTTATATGAAAAAATAGAACAGATCTCTTATTTAACATAACTGATAGAATAATAATAAATTAATTTTTTATTTTTGTTTTGATAATGATTTTTTTTTTGTACAGTTAAAGAAACATTCATTTAGATTTATAATTTGATTAACGCCGCTCTCAACGGAATAATAAAGATGTTTAACATTAAGAGAAAAGATTCAATAGATTCAACTATTTACACGGTTATGAAAGTTAAAAAATGATTATTAACAGTATACAACCTTACTAGAACTTCCTACCTATCTATTTTAGTTTGATCATAATAATTGTCTAATGAAAAATAGAACCAGTGCAACAATGAATATTTCTTTTTTATAAAAGAGAGAAAAGAGACAACTGAATAGTTATTTTCATAAATAAATTATGAGATTATAGAAGAAAATACTTAGATTCTCATCAGGGAAAAGGATAAGACAAAAAAGAAAATTTTCTTTCTTTTTTTTTGTTATTGTACTATTGATGTGATTTCATACATAGAGCGTATCAACCACCCCAAAAATTTTTTTAACTCAAATTGTAATTGAAAAATAGATTATATATATGACTATATATTATCTTAGACAATAGATGAGGAGAAAAAATTATTTGACTGTGTAAAGTTCCTTTGAGAAAACAACAAAGAAAGGAAAATAGAGCTAGTAAACAGAGCATATCTTTATTACATGGTGAAATACACTTAATACACTAATACTAACTCTCATACATGATCTGTGCTGCGTGTATGCTCATAGTAAAATAAATCGAATACTTTTTTTCTCACTATAAGTACTAAATATTATATTACCAAACATTAATAATTAATTTAAGTATAGAATGAGACTAGTTATATATAGACTATTTCTCAAATCTATTGTATTTTTTATCATCAGAAATATTTGAGCTTTATTTTAACAACGCTCGGGGAAATTATAGATCCACTTTTTAGTTTTTTAATAAACGTAGAGAAATAAAAAAAAATATTATTTGACAATAATAATTTATTAGATATTTTTGTCTCCAAGATTTTTACGTTAAATAATGAAACACATCTGTGTTTGTCATAGAGAACTGAGAAGTGAATGCATATTTTTTATAGAAAACCGAATTATTCATCCGTCTTATGTGCTATATAATGCTAATTCATACAAGTGTTGAGGAACTCTTCATATAAAAAATATCTATTACTTCATTACTAAAAAAAGCTATTTTGATCAGTTTAGTAAACCAGATGTATACTATCTGATATAAACTATTAGTATTCACGTATATTTTTTTGAATGACTTTTGATAAAGATTTATCCTTCGATAGAAAAGACTGGAGAACGTCTTTTCATATAAAAATAAATTTGAAAAATCCTTTTACAAAATCGAATCTTTGAAAAACCCGTTCAAGTTTTCCAATTAGAATCTCATTTTTGATGAAACAAGGCTATTTTCATGCAAAACTGAAACTCATTTAAACCACTTAACACTTTAATACTTCAGAATACATTCTAATTCAGCTGCTGTACACAATGACATGGCACAAAGTGCGGAACAAATTTAGGTGTACTTCTAACGTTTTCTAGGAAATTCTGGACGAAAATCTTAGATGTTTTTGTCGAATTCAGCATACTTTCAGGTTTAGACATCCCATAAAGCAGTGAAAATAGAATATATTCTGAAATATTAAAGTTTTTCGAACCAATTTTGAGTTAGTGACGAAATTTTTTAGTTATACATGAAAAAAGCTAGAAAATGGTTTCACCTATAGCAGATGTTTAATAAGAACAAATATTGCCATAAGGCTCAGTGTGATTGCTAATCTATGTTTCAGTTATTTTTTTTTGTCAGTTTTCCACAGATCATCTCAAATCAGTCTCGAGTCTCTCAAGAAATTCGATGCTACGTTCAAAGCCATGTTATACGAAAATGTCGAACGGTTTCAATTTTTAAGAATACACTTTGAACTATTCTCCGACATAAAAAAAGACAAATATATTACTATTTTAAATCTTTGAAATTCAAATGAGTTTTTCAAAGATCCGCTTTTGTAAAAAGATTTTCAAATTTATTTTTATATGAAAAGACGTTTTCTAGTCTCTTCTATCGAAGGGTAAATCTCTATCAAAAGTCATTCAAAAAATATATGTGAATACTAATAGTTTACATCAGTTAGTAGTTTAAGTTAAAAGACAGTCGAACTTTGTAGTTATTCTTGAGACCTACAAAGATAGAATCGCTGAGCAGCCCTAGACATCGATTCTTATATAAGAATCTTACCAGAAAGGTCTAAGTCTCTTACGAGTGTCTTGCAAGATTCTTATTGAAATCTTATCAGTTTCTTATATAAGATTGCTTAAGATTTACCAACGACAGTCGTAAGTGCCTTATAAGAATCTTATAAGATTTTCATAAGAGGTTTGTAAGAAATTTATAAGAAGTACCAAAAATTCTTATGAAGTTTTCCAGCCAAACAGAAATTAGTAAAACGAACTCATAAGCTGCCTTCTAGTAAATAAGAATAACATAAGAATTTTTGGTATTTCTTATAGATTTCTTACGAATCTCTTATGAAAATCTTATAACATTCTTATAAGACACCTACAACTGTCGATGGGAAATCTTAAACGATCTTATACAACAAACTGATAAGATTCTTATCGGAATCTTACAGTTTTATTAAAAAAAATTTGGCTAGGGAGTGTCCTTATGTATCTTACGCCATCTATAACTCTTGAATGTTTCAACATTTTGGACTGAAATTAATATTTAACTTCACCAACTGCAATTTGATACAGCTGTATGTACGTATGTATAGACAGATACTTTTCTTGATGTGCGACATATTATTATTATGTTACAGAACAAAAACATAAAATAAATAGAATTAAATATATAAATTCCTACCTTAATCATTTCGATTCTTTAGCGTATGTAGTATGCCAACAGCTGATAGTCGTCAGTGGGAAAAACAAACTGGTAAAACATTTTGTATATAATGCATATATAGGAAAAACATTAAAGTATATCTTTTTCGGTCTTTAAAAGGTGTATGTGTAATTACTACTATTGTGATTTTATAACATCAAAGATGAACTACTTTTTTCGAAAAAAAATTGGTTTGTTCTTATGACTTGTAGCAATATATATATATATATATATATAAAATATATAAATATATTATACACATCTGCTTATATTAGTAAGAAAAAAAACAAGTAGATTCGTACACAATTGATTCTTTTAATAATATATCCAGAAGTCATATCGAGTGAATAAATACAATTTTATTTATTAGATTACATTGTTCTTCTTCTCAATATTGGGTAAAAGCGAATATATTTATTATATATCTTTTTATCTGCATGGAGTAAATGATTTCAATGATATTGGCTGATTATTTATAAATAGAATCTCATTAATTCGAATGCAAATAAATATCATACTAATTTGATTCAGTGAAATGACAATGTTCAATGATTATGATCATGGAAAAACCGAGATGCTTCGGGCCATCCATTCTAGTAAACATTTTTATACATAGAAATACTACATCTATAATCAGCATGCATAATAAACTCTTAAGAGGGCGTCTTTTTAGCAATCAATTAGAGAGAGTATATCTCGTGTCTCCAGTCGATGATGGAATCGATGTTATTGTATTGTGTGTCTGCAAGAAAATAATTCTGATCTTCGAGTAGAGCATTAGTAATATTACAGGCCAATTTTTCAAATTTGTTTTTAGATAGAGTTATGTATACAATTGATCCTCTTCGAATTTCTAAGAAACGCTTAATCTCTTAAAAATGATTTTTTATGACGACCTTCTTTTTGTCCTGCTTAGATAGTAATCGTCCTGCCATGATCTCCACTATTACTTTCCAGCAACAATATAGTCCCTTCAATTGGTCTTCTTGGCTTGTTCGGCAAACTGGTACATGGTTAGTGAGTGTGTATGAGAAGTTCAATAAATTAAGCAAAAGAACTCTGCATCGGGCTAGTCTTTTGGTTCGAGCTGCAGTTGATAATTAGTAATGAGATGGATGATCATGTCAGAAACTTGTCAACTACAGGGAAGATATCGAACTATTGAAACTGACATTTGTCGGCATACAACAGACAAACAGAGTATTCTTCTTTCTTCCGTCTCAACAACAAATATAATTCATTATATTGCAGAATTGTGTAAAAAATAACCTTTTTTTATTGAAAAGACTCTATTCTGCTTTCTACAAAATTACACTTTACAGAAATAATAATAGATTAACTTCCATCAAAAAACGAGATATGCTTTTCATTTTTTACTTAGTAATTTACAGTGAAGCCTTATATTTTGGCTAGTCATACGTCAATAATGCCTTAATCTTTTTTTATGAAACTTGTAAAGATGTGATAATTTGATGCTGGAAATATTCTGTAATAGTTAAATTTCTAAAATAATCGGTGAATCTCAAGCTTTTTTCCCGAAGATACCAAAGTTTTGCAATCAAAACTATAATTTTTTTTGCAATTTTAATATTTGGATCGGTTATGTCTCCTTGGATTAGAAAAAAAAACGACCGTCAAAAACATTTTTTTTAAGAGAGAAAGCATTTCTCACAAATTTCTAAAAGCATATTTGAAAAAATGCTTGCCACTAGTATTTTGTGGTTTTCAAATGATCCGGAATACAATATGTCAATCATAATAATCGCTAGAGATTTCAATAGGATAACTCCTATTTATTGGTATTATAAAATGATATCTGATCAAATTTTCTCATGCATATGACGATTTGCATTTTTCTCTTTTGATTAGCAAAAGATTTTGCTTTCTATCAATAAAAATGACGAGAGTGTAATAGTACCATATGTTCCTCTTCAATTTATTTAATAGAAGTATAGTTTAATTATGTATCATTTATTATACACGTTTGCACACTATCAAAGTAAACTAGAAGAAAAGAACACTTCATTAATTTTATTTTCTAAAAAATATTTTGACAAGCTTTATGAACTCTTTAGTTCTATTGAATAACGGAACAAGTATATTTTTATTTCTTATAATCTACAAACTTAATATTTTTATGTGTGACTCTTTAACCAAGAAAATATGTTATGAGTTTTATCTTTTAATTTAATATTCAGTTATTTTGCTCTCATTCTTACACATATTTTTTATTACATTATTGACACTTTTACATGAGAATATAACTTTCATGGCATTTAATGGATATGTAATAAACGAAAGATCATTTCAACGAACGTTTTCAGTATATTCTCAGTCTCATTTCTTCATCCTGTGTTAGAACAGATAAATTTCACCGATTTACTTATGGAAATTTTATAATTTTATCGTATGTTGATGATGGTCTAGATTATCAATTCTATTTATTCACTATTGACTTATTAAAGGCGCTTCAAACAGGCCTGTTTTATAAAGATTATCTTTCTGATCGGTGGTTAACAAAATAACAAGTACGGTAGTAGTATCAAGAGATTATTTCTAACACGTTCTCGTATGTTATATACTGAAATATTACAGAATACACGATTTCTTATCAAAGTCATATAGTAACAGCTACAAGATTTCCTATTAAGACTTCAAAGTCTTCGAATTCTGCTATTGAAATGCAGTGTGCATCACTACCATACTCAAATTTATTTTCTATTTTTTTTCTGAATTATACTAAAAATAGGGAACTTTTGTAAAACCTGTGTCTGTTTTTATTGACTCAATATCAAAAAATTTGTTTTCTATCAAAATATTATTTAAAAATGAACGACACTTGTACACAAAGCTCTATAGCACGATTCTAAATCAATATTTATTTATCGATAATTGCCTATTTCCCCATACCAGTAAGCGCGTATATTGTGCACAATAAGTAATAAGTCTTTCACTCTCTCTCTCTCTCTCTCTTACCACAATATGCACTTTTTGCACTGTTAACATCAGAGATAATCTTTATACAGGAAATAAGTGTATATGTATAATGGATTCTTCATTCATTAGCCATTCGAAACTTAAACTATTATAAACTCGATTTAATCATCCTCTCTTTCTGTTCTGTTTTGAATAATAAAGAAGACATATAACTTACTTAATAGTTTATATTTATGAATGAATGATAATAAATATGATATCTAATAAATCGCGACTAATATAAATGGGGAAAATAAAAAATTGTTTTAAAAAATTTGGTAAGTGCCTTTGTTTAATGGCACGTAGCGATATAAACGGCGGGTAATTTTTCTTTGTTATTATGAAATGATGATGATGATAAGAATAAGTTATATATATTTTCTATATGTGATTGTCTAGATTTGTAGAAAAATGTAAAGATATACTATTGTATCATAAATATAAGTGAGACCACTTCCAAGAATAGGTTTTAACTTGTTGCTGATTGAGAGATTTTTAGAAATGGAAACGTCCGTGACAATAAGTATAGTTCAGTTAGATAGTTAGTTAGTTAAACTAAAAAAATTTTATCATAATAGCGTTTTCAACAATTTCTTTCTTTTTCTATAATTTTTATCTAGAATACTTTGTTCATAAGAGAGAGAGAAAGAGAGAAAGAAAATCAGTATTTTCCTAAAACTAATAGCCATGAAAAAGCTAACAGATTTGACTGACAGTCCTTTAGACGTATGTAATAATAATGAAAAAAAGAAACGAGTGGATAATAAATAAAGTTTTTAGTTCTTCTTGTTAATATAAGAAAAGTCACATGAACATAACTTTTTTACTCGCTCGATCTCTTTCTTGATCACTCATTATGTGTTTCATAGTATGTTGCCAAACTAATCAAAAAAGAGAAATCCATGAAAAAAAAGTTGTATGCAATGGCGGTGGAGGAGGAGAAGATAGAATTATTCAAAACGAACAAAAGGTCTAATTCCAGTAAAGACACACCATCTCAAACTTTGAGATGATGTGAATCACTGGTTAACATAAAAGTTGGAAATATCAAATTAAACAGAAAATGATACATCAAAAAATGAAACAGAAAAGGAAGCGATAAAAAAATTCGCTTATATATAAAATTTTCTGTCAATAATAACAACTACAACTGTCAAGTGCATACACATGCTTATTTTTAAAGTATATCCGATTCTGGTTGGGACAGTTTACATGAAATAATTCCTTCTGTTTTTGAAGCAATTTTATTGTTTAATTACCATAGTTAATTAAGATTAGAGACACTATTTGATTCTTGAAGCAAAAACAGGATACAAAAACGTTTTCGTACATTTTTTTAAAAAAAATTCTGTACGTAACATAAAAATAGTGCTCACTTTGCTGAGTAATTCGTTTTTAGATAAAATAAAATCGTTCTGCTAATAAAAAATGAAAATTTTCAAAAATTCACTGTAAAAAGTAAAGTGTATAAATGACACACTGAAAGTGAACGTCTAGCGATTCCCAGTGATCGTCTAGAATACACGATGTAGGTGTGTGAAATACACACTGAGAAATCACCTTATAGCTTTAAATACCAAAGTTCTTTTAGTAAACTTAGCTTATTACACACTGAGATTGACTGTCTAGAAAAATTACACACTTTTCGATCCTGAGTAAACGTTTATGTTCACGCCATTTTGCATACCTAATAACACACCGTTTTTTTTCTTACAGTGTGGAAGATGTTACACCTTTCCACATTTTCAATGATTACATCCCTGATTGAGATGTTGAAATACACGCGATAAAACGACACAAAAATATTGCTGTTGCTGTTATTAGTTGATTTATCACTATAAACTATCTATTATCAAAATAGATCACACCATGTCGCAATGGTATTTGAATTTGTGTTTGCATAACAGCTTATAATTATCATAACCCCAAAGTATAGTAAACATAGTTACCCAAAAAAAAATTTCAATATTCTACGTTGTTTATACACACATTAGTGATAGTAACGTTTCTGTTCACCATTTTTCTTTTTACAGTATAAGTGGCACATCTTATTCAAGAAATTACATTTAATACCGTCACAGTACGTGACTTTTGTTTTAAAAGAAAAAAAAGTCTGTGGGTTTGAACATTCCTAGATTAATTTCTGTTTGTCGGATGATGTGAACGTGTGAAACAAACAGTTTCTTTTCTTTCTATTGAGAATGTCAATGAGATAAAAAATAGAAAATTATGTGTCAGTAATTAATATGTCATAACGGTTTACTCTTTTTTTTTCAAACATTTAATCCCTAGATCTACAGTATTAAACACTTCACATATGCCTAAAACTATGTTATTAGTTCCATATAGTAACATTAAAGTTCCACAATTAGAAATATTGCAAGATCTAATAAACTTATGTATGACAATCGGTTTATATGCAGTGTAAGAAGCTGTCATTACAACGAACGAGTTATAAATGAGTGAAAATAATGAAATAATAATAGTACTCAGTTGTATGTACTTGTATATCAAAAGTCAAGCATTCAGATAGCAAAAAAAGTATATTTTCTATCAAATTAATTCATGTTGTGAGATAGAAAGCCTAAAGTTTGAGAAATAATGAGCTGAAAATATGTCGATTACTGACCTGTGAAAGGGTTATCAGTCCATGTAGACCATTAATTTTCTATCTATGTAACAAAAATACAAGAAATAATATTGTATTACACATGTTATGTATATATCCAATATCTATTGAAAATATCATCCAAAACTTAAAACGTGGCCATTAACCTTGTTAAAATATTACTAACATTATTCTTTAATATAAACAATGAAAATAGTTATATTGATGCAGAAGGTAGTTTCCGTCGCTCTTTAGAATCGTAGATATATATAAACAGATAGAGATGTATGTATAACAATAATATAATGTATCTATATACACATGCAACAAGAGTCTTCTTGTTTTTTTCCCCTTTTCTCTAGAGAATCCCAATTTATTTTTCTATTGTACGTATATATATATATGTCACTGAGTAAAAAAACACAAAAAAGGTTGTATATGCTTGATAGTTACTAAAATGGATAATAATATGTAAATGATAGAAAAGAATCAGCGGAAAATATCATTAATACTAATGACAATTGCTACATATATCATGCACAAAATCTGCTAGTTTAAGTTTAAATTTGGTCTTTTATATACTAGAACAAATCAAATATCGGATTAATTTTAATTCCAGTATTAGAATGATTGATGATGATCTATCTATAAATAACAGATTCCAGTATTAGTAGTCAACGGAAAAGTTTTACTTATATGCATAATAATGAAAATGTTAATATGTTAAAAAAAACCGAACGGAAATCCACTCGTCACGATAACAAAGATTAATTCATTCGAATTAATTCAATAGAAAATTGATTGAATAAACAAAAGAAATAATTTATGGCAAGAAAAAATTGACTAAACTAGAAGAAGTTGTACCTATAAATAAAAAAGTGGTGCAGTAAAGAATAGGTTATTCTTATTACTAAAGAGAAAAAATAGTACTGTAGTATTAAAATATTATAATATTATCACGTTCATGCAAATTACTTTCAGAATTTCATCAGATAGCTTATTTATTAATGCTCATGAGAGTTTTATATAACGTTTCAATAATATACGCACACTCTAACTAATTCATTATACTATTCGTTAGAAAACCTACTGTTCTTTGCACATGAAAACGGAAGAATGTTTTCTTATTATTTCGCTTCCTTGAATTTGTCGAAACATCATCACGTTTCATATCCTTAAGTATACGTAATGATTTATTTTGATATCTTCTCTTGTTCTTTGCCTTTCGAAGGAAGATAAATGAAATTTTGATGATTTTCCATAATAAAATTAGTTTTTCCTCATTTTTTCGCGTACCCTTCCTCAATGATATAAACATTTTAAAAAAGCTATGCATTTTCATAATTCATCACTAAACCTTCACTTTAAAAAGGCAGTATGCC
Source organism: Didymodactylos carnosus (assembly GCA_905250885.1). NCBI lineage: Eukaryota > Metazoa > Rotifera > Eurotatoria > Philodinida > Philodinidae > Didymodactylos > Didymodactylos carnosus. Next base: position 36,850 of record CAJNOQ010000412.1, on the reverse strand, counting down.
TGGTACAGCAGTGGCAGATCCAGAAACGTTTCTTCAGCGATGGTGAAGTGGTGTGGATAAAACGAAAATGGCTGGAACTACGATTATCCCACTCGCTTCATCGTAAATCTGTTGGTGATACAGTCCCGTAAAACTTGCTGACACATTGTCTTGACAGATACTATACATTCTCTTTATTTCACGCCCGGTAGTTGGTATAATTTTCTGACCGCTAACACGCGTTCCACTTTGATGTTCTATACAAACACCTTAAGAAAAATCTAAAAGGTGAGCATCATGAAGCACATCATTAGCATTGCTTCGATCAGTTCGGTACTTTTTCTCCTTTTATAAGGTTAAAAATTCAGGTTAATTGCATTTTTTCGTAACAAACTATATCTAAAAGTCAATAATTATGCCAACAGAGAGAGACTAGCAGACATACCGACCTATTGATGATACACTCACCGTAAGAAAGACTGAAAACTGAAAATTTCTCAAACATTGATCGCGTTTATACAACACCTAATCTAACAAAACGGGATGGTGCATAAAAATGACAGGGACTCTCATAGTAGTTCGAATGATTTCCTCACTCTCAGAAAATGAGAATGTCCTCTATACTAATGTCGAAAAGTATTGCCGGAGATTTATACAGGAGTCTCAAAGAAGTCCCTCAAGAATTCGTCCAGCATTGTTCAGGTACTATGCCTTTCGGGTCCTTTTCCTATATATATATTTTTCAATGTGTATACAGAGAGAGAGAGAGATGTTGTTAGACTAAGCTTCCGTAGCCAAAATATAATATGGTACAACTCTGTGTACATTTGTCTTCGAAAGCAAAACACATTAGCAAGATTTCATCTTTCAACATAATATAAGAGTTCCGTTTACCGCTGATACGCATGAGGTACATGTGAACAGGTGACATGGCAAGATGCAACACTACTTCTCTGCGTATTTAGTGAGAATTTTTCTTTCTTGTTAGTATACATATGTATTGTTGCCGGAGAGATCGTCATCTTATTACCATTATTTCTAAATAGTTTTAAACACAACAGGCGATGTCGCACACACAGAGAAAAAAACAAACATAGTGTATTAATAGTGTTTATATAAATGCGCAGTGCATGCCAAATTAAACAGCCAACTAATTTAGAAACCTACTACACAAAATGTCACCTCACCACAGATATGTGTTCACACGTCGCATCAAGTTAAGTGGTAATCTAGAAATAAAGAAAAGTGAATAATAAGATCATTTATTATATGCGCATATTTTGTTTTCGGTATAAAGTATGCCACTAATCAAACCAATTAACCTCCAAGAAATTTTATAAAAGGTCGATATTGAGCTGAGCACGTCATCAGATAGCCCACAGTATTTACTATTAGGATCCAATGTTATTTGGCCCTCATCGAAGGATTATGGAGGTTTTACGAAAAGTTTTCTGACAATCTTGAAAAACTAACTTTTCTAAAAAATTTGACTTTCCGATTAAAAAGCAAACCGAAAACTGCTTTTAGTAACGCCAGGAAATAGAGTAAACATTTCTGATCAAAATGAGATATCTCCGAGCTCTGAATGATGTTCTAATCAAGAGTTATGAGAGTTTTGCTGGAAGCCCTAAAACTTGCATCAGATACTGGCGTCACCATATTTCGAAAGCGACTTTCACCTTAACACCATTTCGTAGCTTCAAGATTTCTCGGTAACGAAACATCGCAGAGAGTTCCGGAATGTCTTAAGCTGAAGCTGACACATGTGGCTAGAGGCTAACAGAGCCTGATTTTTGATATTCGGTCTGGATTTGTGATTAGAAAAACATCTTTACCAAAGTCAATGATACTTTTTCGAATTTTGAACTTTTGAGGATGACCATTAATTTGAAAAGAAAAATATCAAACATTCGGCTCTTTTAGGCTCTAGCCACATGGGTTTTTGTCATTTAAGACCAGTCCGAGCTCTCCACAACGTTTCATTACTGAGAAATCTTGGAGCTACGAACAGCCCCAGTTTAGTCACTGTTGTGGCGACATCTCACAAACCATGCACGATGGAGCCAAACAAAAAATTTCGTCACCATACTTTCACAAGATCAGCATCTCCTAAAAGTTTGATCAAGATCAGACTTATAGTTTCAGAGATAGGTTTCTGACGGGGGCCTTAAATCAACCCCATCGTATACCGCGGTGAAATATGATGAAATTTTGAAAAACCTTTTTCACCACACCTTCACATTTTCAGAGACGTTTGAAAACTTCTATTTATAAGGATATGGTCTTTCTGTGCATATTCTGGATGGAGAAAAAGAGAATATATTTTGTTGTTAGATAACGGCGGAAATAGTGATCCTATGGGATGTGATGATTACATCTGGAGAATAAAATGAGATAAATTAAAATACGAATAAAAATGAGATTAAACGCAGAGAAATTATGAACAACGCATGCAAACAGCAAAACTTCGAAAAATTATGAACAACGCATGCGATATTTAATTTGACGAGCTGATGGATGTTAAAGTTTAACAGGCTGAAAAATTATTTTGTACAACCGTTTAAGAGCCACCGCACGTTAGGGATGACTTAAAGGCTTGTCCAGCTAACGGTCTCCTTTTTTCGCTCATTTTCAAAAAATTATAAGTCCCATAGTTGTTGTACGGATGAGTTCAAAAGAGAGTAGAATATGAAAAATGGCCTCTTTAGAAGATCGGTTTTCTCGTCCAATACCTCTGGAAATGTTGGTACTCATATGTCAATGATCAGTACTCATGTCAGGCGAATTTATGACATATTCAACTTCGGTTTTGCTGGTTTATTACAACGGTTCCTAGCGAAATCTGTTGTGATAAACCAGTAAAACTGAAGTTGAATATGCCATAAATTCGAAAGCATACTTTAACAGCCTGACATGAGTACTGATCATTGACACGTGAGCACCAACATTTCCATCGGTATCAGACGAGAAAATCGATCTTCTAAATAGGCCATTTTTCATATTCTAGCCCCTTTTGAACTCATCCGTACAACAACTAAGAGACTTGTACGAAATGAATCCATAGTTTATAGTAGAGATACACTTATACAACAGATATAAGTAATATTAAATGTAATAACATATTCTTCAGGTTAAAAAAATTATGCGAAAGTCTTAGTAAAATTCTTCCTTGTCTTGCATATATGTTCGCACATGTGCGACAGTTATTTTTGCGCATGCTCTTGGCTATAGATAGTACTCGACGTCGACTGCTTATGTTCTAAATGTGGACTCTTGATCTACGTCCTAGACCAAGATATAAACAAAAGAAATTACACTTTTACATAACATAGTTATTATTTCCGTCTGTTTTTAGGGCTTTTATGAAAAATTCCGTAACTTTCGAAGAAAATAAGTTCTGATGAAAAACTTTTGGAAATCTTCCTAAGCATGTCGCTGCTATCTACTGTGCAAGTATGAACAAAAAACTCAGACATTGATTGAGCAACTTATGCGAGAAACGGCTGTCTCTACCATGCAATGGCTCTTCACTTTAAAACTAAAGTTTTGCACAGATTACGTAAAACAAATTCAGTAGTTTTCTAGTAAATACAATAGTGAGCTCTTTGTTGAAAACAAAATCTATTTTTTCGTTATGCAAACTTAGCATTTTTTCGATCTATTGAGAAGGAACGATATAAAAATGTTTCAAGATTTTTCTTTTCTTTTCTTTCATCCTTAGCTTTAAACGTGCTTTAACGATGCTCAATCCCCATTGTACTTATCCATTGGTTCGTATAATCCCCATTTTTGCGTATTTATATGGTCTTGTTGCATGTATCTCCTTTCTCTTTCATTTTACTTCTAATGTGTTTATGTTTTTCGTTTATTAATATAGAGACAATGAACAAAAAAAACGTATAAGTAGATTGTTGTTAATAACACCATTACCATAACGGTAGTTGTAGCACTACGAATAACCAAAAATACCATAAACTTTAAACAACAACATCAACAACCACTTCGAGAAATGAACAACAAATTGTTAGTAACCATAAAGCAAAAAAGGTAAAAGAAGAAAAGAGAAAGAAAAATATTGTTTGTCTAATTCAAAGACATTTCTTCCAACAGTAAACAAATAATCAGTAGAATCAAAATAAAAAATAATACCTCCCTAATTAAGTGAGTCGACAAATACATTCAAATATAGACAAAAGAAACATAAGACAAGAGATATTGACGTTTTTTTGCTAGTAACATACGTCAGTTCTTTTTTTTTATGATCAGGGTGCATTTTGATCCGTTCGACACATCTTCTTGATCGATATTTTTTAATTTTATTTTTTATTTTTTGTTATCAATAATATTCAACTCTCTCAACGAGAGAAAATATGTATTAAAAAGTGAGACAAATAAAGTGTTCTTGATTTGATTGTTATCTTGGATTTGTCTTTATTTGTCTCATAATCTTCTTTCATTGAATACATATTTTCATTTCATTATTGTTGTATTTCAATGTGTAATGTGTCTGGAAGACAACATATATATTTGCAGACAAGGCTGTGATATGCCCTCTGAATTTACTATTATAATTCTTGTGTACCACCATTGAAATCAATATAGTGTTGTTTAACATTAAGTCATTAAACGACTATAATCTGCTATCCAATTTGATTTAGTTATTGAATCCCATACTCGTGATGCATGATTAAGCCAAGCGCGTTGAGATAAACATTGATCAATTAATGGACGATCAATAGATAATAGTTGTTGACGTAATTGTCTGATTGTTGAATCAGGATTTGAAAAACCAATAAAACGCGATTGCCAATGAGAGACCGATGATACACGAAAATCACGTCGTGGAATAAATACAGCATTCACATCATCATACGAATTTAAATATTCTTAAAACATAGTAATATCCTGTTAAAAACAAATATCAAATAAAGTATCAACTTATTTACTTGCTCGTGTTCGATATCCATTTTCTTCTTCACTTTCATTATCCATTTCATCCTCATCATTCTCATCTTCAAATTCGTCTTCATGAAGCTAAAAGATCGATCTCTGATACTGAAAAATTTTCTCAACTAAATTAAGTTACGGAGTAGATATCAAAGCAACAGAACACCAGTCAAATTATATACTGTTTTTTTCAGTTCGATTGATACACTCCATTGACAAAATGTCACTCTTTTACCTTATAATCATCACTTGCCTCGGGATCATCTTCATCCTCATCTTCACTTTCATTTTCTCTATCCTCTGTTATTGTATCATCTTGTCGATCTAAATCATTTCCTGCTAACATCTTGTTCATTTTTGTTGTTGATTTGTTTTTATTTTGAAATAATTTTTTTAAACCACCTTTATCACCACTTCCATTGTCATTCGTACCACCATTCATTTTCATCATACGATTATTATTCATATTTTTCATCATTGATAATAAAATATTTTTTGTACTTGTACGTACTTTCAATTTATTTAAATAATTCAATGATCCACGATAGAAAAATCTTGTTTCACACATTAAATTATTAATTGCTTTTTTAATAATTAAACGTTCATGTGGTTGAATATAATCATCACATTTATTCATAACAAATATTAAATGTGGTGAATGTTGACGAATTAATTCACGTTGATTTGTTTTAATGACAGGTCGTAAAATTTCAGCCAGTTGTAATAGACGATAAATGTACGGATCAGCAAATTGATCTTCAATAATCAACACAACATGACATACAGACATAATAAAACAAGCAATTTCAATCGATTGTAATTCAATCATATTATCAATATACATTGAATTTGGATCGTTTAGTTGTTGCCATAAATGTTGAGAGTCTTGATGCCGTTCTTGTTGATCACGATAATGATGATTGTAATGACGACGATGATGTTGTTGGTGTTGCTCCCGATTTTGTTCATTTTCAATTAAATTTTGAAGCAGACTTGAACTTAATCTAAAAAAAAGTAAATAAATATATCACATTCGATTAGTTGATAGCTAGATAACCAAAAGGTTGAGAGAAAGAATTGAAAATACTTGAAATATTGATTGTTTGTACTAGTGTCAAAATACATCGATAATATAAATAAAAAATTTTACTTACAATGGTTGTGTATCTAATAAAATTGTACGTTCACTTGTCACATATAAATCTATACCTGTTGATACTGAATTTGATGATTTAGATGAAGGAATAGTTGCTGATGATTGAGTAGAAGTTGAAGAGGAAGATGATGTCAATTGTGGTGGCGGCATTGATATTGGAAATTGTGATGATGGTTGAACTGCAAACAATAGACAGAAATAGTTATAATTAAATTTTTATTGAATAAATCTCTATGTAAAGAGTCTTGATGTTTTTTGTACCAGGACTAAAGCTCAAAAGTAATGTGCCAAAATTAGAATTTCATTCTCTTTTAGAATGCGGATTTGAAAATCCTTACGTTTTTTTCAATACATCATTTTGTAGAAAAATATTTTCTCTATAACCGTGAATAGTTTAAATTTTTCTATCATCACAATGAAAGACCAATTCTGACATTCAAAAATTTATCTGGACGAAAAAATACGTATTTTTGCAGTCTATTCGTATTGTACCATTTGTGAAGGACGGAAAAGTAATAAAACATTTTCAAATCTGTATTCTGAAAGAGAATAAAATTCTAATTCTAGCACACTACTTTAATCTTGGTACCAATTTTGGTACAAAAAACATTAAGATTTGTGCAAAGACTTTTTATACAGAGATTAAATTCAGTCATTTTTATATTAAAAAAGAAATCAATGAAAGAGTGAAAGATTCATTTTGTGAAAACATCCGCTGAAAAATTAGATATGATGTAAACAAACAACTATGAACTTAAAAACAGTTTTGTAGATTTAACTTACATATCATCGTACGATCTTCATCAGTAAACTGATTACCTAAGATAAGACGAAAAACTATTAGTCTTGATCATAATTTCATGCAAGTGTTGATAATTTTCATAACTCACCGCCTAATAATGATAGCAATGTTGACTTTCCCACATGCTGTCTGCCAAGTGCACCAATAACAAGATTACCCTCTGTATCATGTAAATATTGTTGAATTTGACCATTTTCACACCAAACGAGCGTATCATCAATTATTTTCATTGAAGATTTCATCATTATTGATGAATTCGTTGTACCAAACAAACGCGCAGAGATTGATTGAATATGTTGCTCAAGTAATGCTGCAGTGGACGAAGAAGTAGATGGTAAGCTGACACTTGATGATTTTGTTAACACTAGTGGTACTGATGGATTTAAAATATTATAACTCGGTAATGATGGTAAACTTCCTTGTGGTGTAACGCTGCCAGTAGATGTTGTTGTTGGCCCTGTAGCAGTAGGCGTTGTCGATGAACTTGGCCGAACTGGTGGCGATGATTGCTTTTGCAGTACAAGATGCGTTAGTTGTTGCTAAACAAATTATGAGAATAGCTATGATAAAATAAAAACTACAGTCAGACACACATTTTAAAATTATTAAATTGAATCTCGCAGTTTTAACTAAAAAGAAGTTCTACAGCCGTCTACTACTTACACGACTTGAGTTATTAACAGCAGATTGAGTTATTTGAATTGATTTTTCTCTTACTAAAACAGGTAACGGTGCTACTGGCGATTTTAAACTGTCTGCAACAACGATCCGTTCATCACTGTTTGTATTCTTCTGCAATAATAATTGTTCTTGCTGTTGTTCTTTTGTGACAACATTTGAAATTTTATTACTAATATTTTCTTTCGATTGGCTATCATTTTTTGCCGTCGGAGTATTGGTGGATTCGCCACGTTTTAATATTTTCAATTTTTGTTGTTTCACTGCACCACCATCGCCTCCCAATGGGCTATTGTCTTCTTTATGTTTATTATTGCCGATAAAACCATTTTCTTTACGTGGACGCATGTCGATTACTTTACGAACATGCTCCGAATGTTGTTTATCTTCCCTAATAGCCAATATGGTGTTAATTATGGCGTATTGTGAACTGTTTGAAGTGAAAAGAATTTCATATAAGCTGATAGAAATATGAATTATATTAAAAAAAAGCACACAAAACAAATTTGTACAACGATTCTGTCACTTTTTATTTATCTAAAAATCTGAAATAGACCAAATGCCGAAGAAATGTTTACGAATTCAATAGAAAAGAAACTTAGTCGTTTCAAGCGTTTTCACAAATAACTCGTTCCAGTGACGTTGATAATCACGCAGGAAGAAACAGCGACGTACAATGAGCAAAAGTAAATGTGGACACTTGGTTTCATTCATCACCGCTACTCTTTTATACCATGGAGATTAAAATAGAGAAATACCACCAGTATTTTTGTAATAAGTAACACACCAGAAGTCGAACGTGCAGTACATATTTTCATCATGGTGAGCCCTAAAAGGTAACTTAAAATATTGAGGTAAACTGTGGATGTACAGTTTGCTCAATATTCTCATTAAAAACGCTGAGAAGCATAAAAGAAAAGACTGAGGTGAACTAAAATGCACTCGATGAGACATTGTAGGTTCTAAAGCCTTTGCCATTGCAGAAAATTTATATTTCACAATAACCTTTTAGTTGAAATTTCATCGTTTATTATTTTCTTTCCGGCACTGAATTTATTTGTCGTCTTAGTGTGCTGGTTACTTGTTTATTTTCCTTCTTCCTTTCTTTGTTTCTTTCATTTTTGTTTCTTGATTGGATCGTTTCACGGAACGACAGAAGTTGTTGTTGTAGGTGTCACTAACATCATACAAACAATGCTAACTTTTGGACGAAAAGGCATGTCGAGAAAAAAATGTTATATAGGAATTGAAATCTAAAGACCGACTGTAGTTATGTCGCTATTTACAATTGCAAACATTGGCTGGTTCATTTGCCATTCACTCGCAGAGAGAAGCTGATAAACGAAACGACATGCCTGAATGGCACTCACTCTATCACTTGACTATACTAGTGTAGCTTGGGAGTTTGCGTGAATTCCTCATGATCATGTAGAATTTAGTGTGGCGTATATTTGTGCATTTAGTTCACTGTTTATAAATAACCGGGTTCGTGCTAAGTTTTAGTATAATATTAGGCAGAAGTAGTTTTGTACCAGCTATAATATTACTGTAATAAATGAATCTTTTGTTGAGAAGAATAAACATGTTCAATTGTTTTGGTTGTAGTTGTATAATGTTTTTTTCTGGAAATGTTAACAGTAGACTGAATCTTATTATAGACTCTCTCCAGTGTTTTTAATAGGAATTTTAAGCAAAGTGGGTTTCCCCAGTTTACCACTGCATTTTCCATGTTTTTCCTGCTAAAAACAAAGTGGAAATCGAATTTTCAAAGTGGAAACCCATTTTGCTCAAGCGAGATCCACTAATCATTAAAAACACTGATTCTCTCTTCTTAACGTAATAGAGAGAACTTGGGTGATAGACTCTTCCTCTTTTTTAGATTTTTCATTAAACAAATTTTGGTCAATAAAACTTAAAAAATATGCGTCCACTATTAGCACTGGTACCTGTAACAACACGTACAATTCAAAGAAATTTTCGTACATCGACTATACGTCATTTACAAAGTGATTTTGATCAAGAACTACTTGTTGGTCAAAATTTGCCATTTAATAGTATGTCAGAAAATTTCATTTAAAAGTATGATGTTTCAATGTTTATCTTTTAGTTCAAAATAAATGGAAATTAGCGACATTGATGATTGGTTATATATCGCTAGCAGTTGCTATTCCACTTTTTTGTCTTCGTTGGCAAATACTTAAAAAGCGTGCCAGTTAATTATCATATATTTTCCAAGATTTTAGTAGATACTAGACTTTATATCCTCAACAAGCATAAACAGTACACTTCATACGATCAAGATATATTTCTTTGATCCGAAACATTCTTTCTTTTTTTTTTTCTTACTTGTCTTGTTTGATTTGAACCCCCTTTTTTTTTATTTTCAATAAAATCACGCCATATATAATTTTGGCATAATAGGTTCTAAATGGATAAAAGACTATTAAAAACTAATGCAATTTTGATTCATTTCTTTACACATTAACTGAATTAAAAAGCCATACTATGCTTTTCATTATTCTTCAGATATCTCAGAGTTATGGCTATTATGACCAATCATTGTTGATTATGTCGAGAAATCATTTATGTAATGGTAATGGGGAAAGAACTACAATAGCGTAGTACAATAATACACATTATCTGAATTAATTGTACATTTTCTTCGAGATATGATCAAAATAAATATATATATACCCATTTAACCAGTACCTATAAAACCAGTTGATAAATTTAACATATAGTTAATGAGGCAGTTGATTATCTCGAATTTTCATAAAAAATTAAAAAGATGATGAAGCATTTCAATTATTTTCTCAATAAGCTCATCTAAACATATGTTAGAATTTGGTAAAATTAATTTAACATGTCTGATATGAAAATGGAATAAATGATGATATTATTCGATAAATCACTTAGTTTTAAAATTGTTTCTGATAAAAACGTAGAAATTCATTTTCTTTATAAACTTTCGCTCTACACTCAGAGCATCATCAGAAAAATATATTTCTTCACAAAATAACCAGAAGAACCGTTATTTTCTTTTAACTCCAAATAGTAGCTCCAATGAGCCAGGATTTTTTGATTTCTCCTTTTCTTTTATTGAAATCATATGCTAAAATATTAATTTCATTAAAGTTAAGAGAGTATATCGTAAATCTATCATACGATTAACAACATTTGATGCGATATCTCTTTTTTCTATCTTTTCCTCCATGTTCATTTATTCTTTCTTCTACTTGTTTACCTGTCTGATCAAAGCATATTTTTTTGATAAATCATTACATTCAATACCATAAATAACTTCAGTTTTTATTTGATCATATTCTTTTAAATTTTTTTGGAAAATACAAATCTGTACTTGAAATGGGATTCGTATTTGTCAAAAGATCAAAAAAATTGAATTAATTAAATCATTAGTACCACCAACCATACGAATTTGTTCACGTAAAAATATTGTTGATAATAAATTAGAATATTTAAAAGAGGTGTTGTCGAACAAATGATTATCCAAGACGAGTTATTGATAAAACGATTAAACAAGTGATATGTAAAGAAAAACAACAACAAACGTCAATTAATAATAATAAAATGAATAGTAAAAAAGAAACAATTTATTTGATATTTAGTTATCTTGGAAATGAATCATCTGTATTTAGCAGAAAAGTGTTAAGATTAATGTACGAAATGAAAATAAAATGTAAAATTATATTTAAACGTCATAAAACAATTGTTGTGCAATTTTTAAAAAATTTAAAAGGATGTGATGAAAGAAAAACTGGAGTTATTTATGGTATTGAATGTAATGATTGTCAAAAGAATATATTTTCAGCAGACAAGTAAATAAGTAAAAGAAAGAATGAATGAACATGGGGGAAAAGATAGAAGAGATATCGCATTAAATATTGTTCATCCTACGATAGATTTATGATATACTCTCTTAACTTTAATGAAATTAACATTTTGACATATGATTTCAATAAAAGAAAAACGAGAAATCAAAGAAATTTTAACTACAATAAAATATTAGGCGTTCAGTGATAGATATCTCGTTTAAAACAGTAAGTTTTTGAAGTGAACAATAAAGGATGACTAACAGTTTATGATTGGTAAGAACAGTAAGGAATGAAATAATTTATTAGTCATGTTTATTTGTTGTTCAATGGTAATTGTTTTTTTCTGCGTTATTTCCTTTTAGCTTCAAATAGTAGCTCCAATAAGAGGTGATCTGCGTCAGTTCGCATTGATCCTGGCTCATTGGAGCTACTCTTTGAAGTTAAAAGGAAACAATGGTTCTTCTGGTTATTTTGTGAAGAAATATATTTGTCTGATGATGCTCTGAGTGTAGAGCGAAAGTTTACAAAGAAAATGAATTTCTTCTACGTTTTTATTTTTGTCTATCGTTTTATTGGATGAAGATATTTGATGTATAAGATTTAGTTGCATATCTGTGAAATAAGATAAGTGTATGCATTAGCACAATTTTTTTTAATCGACAATTGATAATTTAGATATGTTTGGAAATTTATTTCTAATATATTTTTTGCTTCGCCAAAGGTTCAGTTTCAGATACACTACAACTGGCGTCGACATTCAATGAGCTTAAATTATGCGAAAGCATTACACAATTTTCAAACTCAAAAATATGGTGATCTCAATTTTTACACCGATGATATTATTGAAGTAAGTGATAGAATAAATTATATTTGAATTTAATTTGAAATATGATTATATTTAGATTGTGGAAAAAGTCGATTCGAATTGGTTAAGAGGAAAATTAAATGGTACAATTGGTCTTGTACCAATTACTTTTATACAAATAATTACTTTACCAAATATTAGTGGAAATGAACAATTCTTTATAGCTATTTCTGATTATTCTTCGTCTCATGTTGGCGATTTACAGTTTAAAACAGGTAAATATTAAATGTTATACAACAATTTCATAGAAACAATCATGTCTCTTTTTTCAATAGGAGATATTCTTGTTGCAACAGAACAAATTTCCAATGATTGGTTACGTGGTTATTCAATCAAAGAACCGAATCGAAACGGAATTTTTCCAATTACATTTGTAACATTAAAAAATGGAAATATAAATTCGATAAATGATAATAATAATATTGCAATTACATCGATTCAACCACCATTATTAGGTGAAGTTATACAGAATTATTCAAGTAATTCTAATAATACTGATTCAATTCATAAACCAAATATTGATCTAACGTATGGTGATTGGGTAGTTATCACAAAACGATCGAGTGCTGGATATTTTTTTGGTGAATGTGGTGTAAAAATAGGATGGTTTCCAGAAATTTATATTAAATTAGAAAAATCTACACGTGCTCCATCATTAAGTCGAACATGGCGTTCATTATCTGAGAATGAATCTCCATTTATTGAATCTAGTCAAAATAATTATACTTTATCTTCGAATATAAATGAATCAATCAGTGATAATTCATATTATCAAAACACAATCAAAAGAGATAACAGTGAACTTGTACCAGTGACAAATAACATCGAAATTATTAATAACCAAAGTTTAATATTAAAACCGTTACCGACTATCTCATCTACTCCACCACCGATAATTGAAAAAAAAGATTTCAAATTTGTACGTGTAAAATGTGATATTCAACCGTCTGTTAAAGAAGAATTAGGCTGTTTTGAAGATGAGGTACTTGCTGTTATGGATGAAATTGATCATGAATGGTTAATGGTAAAAAATGCATTTGGAAGTGTTGGACGTATTAAACGCGAATTAACTGAAATTGTTGAGTATGATATTGATGAGGAGATTGATCATGAAGACGAAAGTTTTATGTTCGTTCCAGATGTACGATATCATTTAAAACCACAGATTAATAAAGATATAAAAAATTACAACAAACATCATAAACCTAATCCAACAAATTTATCTACAATTAATGAAATAGATCGTTTAGTTCAAGATGAATTTGTTAAACTTAAAAGTGATAATAATCAACAATTATTAACAACAGAATCAAATCAAAAATCATCAGGTACGTCAAATAATTTTGTATAAATCGTTACTATCAAATGAAAATATAGAGTCCGTTGTTCTTAAATTGATTGTAGTATTTAGTTTGACAACAAATTATTCATTTTGACAATTAGTTGTCCTTTATTTTTACTTTATCTTTCATTAGTTCTTTAAAATCACGTACAATACTGTTTGTACAAGTATTGAAATTGGAGGGACAAATTCTAAAATATTCATTTTCTTTCTTTTTTTTGTTTTGTTATATTACAATGTATGCATACAAAACAAATCGTTTAAGCATACACACGCACATTGGTTCAAATTATTCAGATCAAATAACACGTACAGTTTTTACTTTTGACAGAAAAAGAAAACTTACAACGTACAGTGTTCAAGTGTTATAGCTTTGTTCAAATTTTGGAACAATGCCCTTCACAAATCAATAAAAAGAAAAATGAATTCTTCATTTCACTATTTCTTTTCTCTTTCTGATGTTTTTGTATCAACCTTTTTTTCATAAAATATACTCAAAAGTTTAATCTTAATTCATCCTATATACTGACTTCTTATTGATCTTATAAACTAATTAGAATCTATGAAGAGGAGATTATACACAAATAAGATAAGTTAACGTTTTCTCAAGTTATGTTAGATTCTTCCATCCAATTGTGGTCTCACTCACTTCAAGATGATGTGAATATTCGACAAGAATTTTCAATTTTTATTCATTGGTCATTGGTAGAATTGTTCATTTGATTAACGCCCCCTACCCGTGTCAGAAATCAGACGTTTTTCTAAAAAATCAAAATTGCGATAAACATATTTTCAGATAACCTAGTTTGTCTTCTTTCAGACTTTGTATTAAAATCGACTTCATCGAAAGTTTTTCAAAAAACCTTGAAAAAACCGGCTTAAAACATTTATTATTTTCTCCCGTTAAAATACTTTTAAAATTTCGTTTTAATGCACATATCGCTTCCGCAACGATTTCTCTTCAAAATGAGACGTTTGCGAGCTCTCCAAGATGCTTTAGCCAAAAGTGATTAGAGTTTTACGAAAAGCAGCAAATGCATTTAGTATATTTTTCCTTCTATTTTCTAAATAGACTTTTGCACTGAGGACACTCGCCACTTCCCAGAATTTTTCGTTACAGTTCGTCGTAGGTAGAGACTTAATTTTTTTTGATTTGTAGAAGATAGTTATATTTAAAGATTGACAGAGCCCGATCTTGGATTTGCCTTTAGATTTTTAATAAAACAGATTTTTCTGGGAAACTCCACAGGGATTTTTCGAGTTTTGAGAAAAAACGTTACCAAAAATCAGTTGAAGGAAAAACCAAAAAGCCGGCTCTATTAGGCTCTGACTGTATGTGTTCGACAAAGAATAACGCAAACTCGAGCTCTCTAGCACTTATCTAGACCCAAATTTTTGGGAAGTGCCGAAATCCCTGTTTCGATTCTTGGAGATCCTATAAGTTCGCAAACCTTGCACCTAGAGACATACAATTTTATTTATAAACATTGCATGTTAAGCCTAACAATTGCTGAAATTTTCGTTAAGATCGAATATATGGTTCCCGAAGTATATTTCTGACATGCGGAGGAGGGCGCTTAAATCAACTTTGAAATTGTCTGTCTTCCCTTGTGCATATTTTGAATTTATCGTACATAGACAAGAAACATTCTACAAAATATGTATATATATATTTTTTTGTCGCATATTTCCCATATGTATGTGTAGAATAGTCATTAATATCTTATGAATACATACTGAACAATATACTGTTCTTTTGCAATTGAACACGACTGTATTTCTTTCTTTTTTTTTCTATCGTTTTGTATGTTTGTGCAAAAAGTCGTGCTATGAACGGTGATGGTTGGATGAGTTGAGTTAGTTATGTTTGTATATACATACAGTACTATATCTCAAAAATTCATACGTGTATATTTAGTATTCGTGATGATGAAAGTCTTCGAAGGAGTGTCAATCTTACTTTTTCCTCAACTCACTGTTTTTATGCTAATAATTAATGTTTATTAAACCAATTTGCTGAGAGATTATAAGACTTACTACTAACAAAAAAAAGTACTGTAAGTGTGTAAGACATCTTGTGAGTATAGGAGATAATTTGACCTGTAAGTAGTAAGAGATTGAATTTTCACTAGCAATATTTCTGTACCATAAGATAAAATTTGAATTTTATGATAATACTAAATGAGAAAAAGTATATGGTTTTTTAACTGCAAGAATTTTGCCACTATTTTCGTTTTTAAAAAGTAATTGATGTCTGCTTGACACTGCAGATGTCGCCTTTTGATAGTATTCTTTTTTGTTTTTACATTCGAGGGACTACGTAAACCGAGCTCATATTATTTTATGTGCAATTATGATAAACATCACGTGTTATTGTTGTTGTTGTTTTTGTTAATGCAGACTCAATTATAATCATTCAATTATTATATGTTAAGATGAATATAGACGTGTTTTTTCTTTCCATCACCGATATCTGAACTTTTGTATGATAAATTTGACAGCATTGAACAATAATTTTATCTTTTGTTACTCACATAATATTATTGTCTATTTAACCTAAAGAAATATATACAATTTTCTTCTTCCTCTTTATACGTACGAAAAAAAAGCGAAAAAAAAAAAGATTTAATATCAAATATACGCTTTTAACGATGGTAATTATACGACACTCGACATAAAAATCAATATGGATAATGCATACTGTATTCAAAATTGTTCACAACTAAATTTACAACAACGACAACAACTACATTACTATGATCGATCGTTATCTATTACTGTCAATGACAATTATCGTTTTCGTCAACCTTTTTATAAACGGTTGCTTCAAAACTGCTTTTGTTGCAAAGCATCCTGCTTAACTTTTCTAATTCCAAAACGATTGAAATGTAAGTAATGTAACAAGACTATAATAAATCTACTAATTCTAATCAGCATAAGATTTTAAACTAAATGATTAATGACCGACGATATTCAATCATTATTGTATTCAAACAGTTGAGTTTATTATTGTAAAAAGTGATTGTTCCTTTAATATAAAAGTCATTTATAGTCAGTAGCATACCTAAAAATTTGTCCAAGGGGTAAAGCCAAGTTTCTTCATTCATCAAACAAATTGTTTTTTTTTTCATGTATTTTTTCACACTTTTTTTCGCAAACGAACAGATGTCGTTGATAGTTGATATTATATTTCAGTCTTTCTACTGTAAGATACGTTCGTCCTGGCTACACCACTACAACTACTGTCTCATTTTCTTTCTAGTCCGTTAACCCCCTATGTACTACTGCTATAGATAACTTACTATGCATAAGATTTACTATGTACTACTGCTATGCATAAGTTATTTTACAATTCTAAACACTTTTATCATGTCGATCAAAAGCTTTAAGAACTTCTCTTTAATTGAATATTTTACCAATAAAAATGGAAAAAAAATGAGTTCTTGCAACTTGTTGTATTTTTATGAATACTAACTACTTCGTTTTTTCTTTTTTTATTGGTTTATGTTTTTAAAATTACCTAACAATGAGTTTTGTTTTGATAAATACATACATATATATTTCATGAACGACATGATAATAGTCTATCGATACTTGGGTCATTTCGTTTTTCTTTTTCTTTTTTTATTTGTTATGTTCGTAAAGTGTAAGTATATAGGCGATAAATACTTTAGATTTCTGGTCAAATTATTGAAAGAGAATAATATCGACCCATCTTTGATAACACAAAAAAAAAGAATCTATTATGTAAGAAGTAAAAGTCAACTTTGCGTGTCAAGAGACAAGAGCATAGTGAGAGACTTTTCATACATAGTAATGTGAATAGCGTTGAAAAATTACTATTGTTTTTCATGCCTGATCATCTCTATTAACGGGTGTGCCATAATAAACTGGACTAAATGTTACTGCATTTTTTTCGTATTTCCCCTTCAAATTAGAAGTTTCTTTACATACCAAAAGATAGAGAATTTCAAGCTCTACAAAACCTACTATTTGAATCTCTGAGAGCATTTTTCTTGTTTGAGCACCATTCAAAATATTGAAGAGTGCTGAGTTGTCGAACTGCGACACACTGAAAATAGAAAAACATTTGCCTTGATTCAAAAATAGATTCCATAAGATTTTTGAAAGCATCAGAAGATTCACCGGAAAATTCTGCATCGTCTCACATATTTTTTCGAAATTTTGCAGCTAAATCTTCTAGGAAAATTTTTCTGTACAAAAAGCTGATAAACCTAAAAAAACCTAACTTTTGAACCTATTTTTCACAGAATTTAGTTTTTGAACTATAAAAGCAGTAAAACGTTCTGAATCCAGGGTTTTAGTCTTATTATCTTACATAGAATTAAATTCTGCGCCTTTTGATATATAAACAAAGTTTCTCAATTGAAACCATTAATTAAAAAAATTAATTTAATTTGAAAAAATTGAAAAGGCGGTTGAGAACTAATTATAAGATCAGCTGACGTAGTGGAAATATTGTATAAGCTTGTAAATGAGTGAGATCGATAGAGCGCAAAATTTTCTATCTTTCTACCTAGAAAAATTAATTATTGAACCTCAGACAATGTGCTAAAAATCTAAAAAAATGAGGCGACAAAAGTACGTCGCAGTTCGACAACTCAGCACTCTTCAATATTTTGAATGGTGCTCAAACAAGAAAAATGCTCTCAGAGATTCAAATAGTAGGTTTTGTAGAGCTTGAAATTCTCTATCTTTTGGTATGTAAAGAAACTTCTAATTCGAAGAGGAAGTACGAAAAAAATGCAGTAACATTTAGTCCAGTTTATTATGGCACACCCGTTAAAGATATCTTGTGTATTTTAAAAAGAACGATATTACGCATATCTCAAGGATTTTCTACCAGTAATGGTCCGTCTATTACTGTATTACACTTTTGCTACTGTCGAAACTTGTTATCAAATCTTTAATTCACTACCCATGATTTTTAGACAACATGATTTGACGATTATATTGTTCGTCGAGTACTTTAAGAGCACCATGTTCGCATCTCGACACCGTCAAGTCATGTAATAACCATGTACGAGGTGCTCATACATGTCTAGAATTATCTATTTGATAGCGTACTTCTATGTTGTAATGTACAACATAGTTTCTTTGACTTATTAGAAAGCTAGTACGTGATTAGTGCACGGGTATCTCAATATCAGACTAGTCTTACTGGAATTACTGGAATTTGATGACTAGAAAGCAATAAGAAGATGTCGTAAAACTCACTAACAAGTCGAATCTGTCAGCATCCTACGTCGGTAGACACATTTCTCTTATTATAGTGATTTGATCTATCTGATCCGTTGGAGTATGGGTTTTTCATATGCAGAAGTAACAATAATGGTAACATAGTATTTAATAAATAAATCGTCACCCGTTTCCATTAATTCTAACGAAGAATTCGAAACAAATTCCATCAATAGAAATTTTGTTTGTTTCGTTTCGATTATGTAGCGGATTGTTTCTTTTTAATGTTGTTGAACATGTAACTATCAGTTGTTTAACAAAAGTAATACCATAACTAGTAATTACACATTTTTATACTAAACGGAAAAATATTCAGGTTATGTCTGAACATATGATCTTTTTCTCTCATAAACAGAACAAAATCTCTTTTTCCCTCTTGACATAACTCAAAATATACACCTCTTGAATTGTCGACTGATTAACTATGACCCATGATTTTATTTGTCTGTATCTGTGTGTGTATGTGTGAATGTCTCTAATACTAGGAGGATTCTTCGCATTGCTTTCATTCCATCGTTCTCTTTATTCTATTCTGTTAAGAGGAAGAACATACTGAACACACAACAGCCTACGTTCATCTCTCTCTCTATCTTACCCTATCAAGTTTTTACTGATAAGAGAAAGAGAGGTCTTGTATACTCAACATATCATCATATACAAATATATAACAGCACAAAAAAATAATTTTTTCTCTCTTCTATTCATAACGTATGTTCATCATTGACAACACCTGTGCAATATATAAAAGAAAATGTACAATGCACAAACATACGCATACAAAAAAAAAAGAAAGTAGGAGGAAATAGTACTGTGTCCCGGTTCTTTGATATACTTACTCTATGGAAGTATTCCAATTACATACTTTTTTCCTTTATCTACATGGGATGGCATTCATTTTTTTTCCTCTGGATATCCCGTTAGAATGGGATTGAACACATTTTTTCTTTTGTCTACCATTTATTTATCTAAAAGGTAGATAATCGAATATGAGCATCGATTTTTGTCATTGTTGTCGAAATCCAATACGTTTCATTGGTTGGACTAATGGTAAGAAAAACAGTTTTTTAAAAAAAATCATATACGAAATCTTGATGGAATGTTCTCAGAGTAGATCATGAAAAATAGTTGTAAGAATGTTTGTACAACTATCATTTTCAAAAATTGTTTCTTTCTCTTGTCATTTTTATAAGTTCTCTAGGGCATTCTTCTAATTTATTATTTTAATTAAAAGAAATTTCATCTAAGATATATGTTCAATGGTACATTGAGCATAAGATTTCTTTTCTTCTGTAGCTAACTATTCGATGTCTTGATAGAATGAATGTTTGATCGTAGAGTTTAGATTTTGAAAAAAATAGAAGAGAAAAAAGTTTTTTTGTTTTGATAAAAGAAGAAAATTTCAAAATGTTTTCTATTTTATGTATAAATTGATTTTTATTCGATACTCATTTAACCAATCTAGAAATATTCATGACTCTGTGACAGATAAATGAGATTTTATTAGATTGAAAATAGAACTCATTACTTTTTCATCGATAAATTATTTCATTCGTTTGAATAAAACTGTACAAAAACGATAAAATCTTATCAATAAAAGAATTTAATCTTCACTTTCGGTTCTTTTTATTTTAAACTTGACTTTTATGCGACATGTCTTCAATTTGTCTATAATAACTCATATCCTTATGTTAATCCTTTTTGACTTCACTCCATTACTGTCTATCTAGAAAATAAATTATTTTTATATTTTAAAGTGACTATTCTAACGAGAATGATTTGTAAGCAAATATTTAAATTTTTGATTGTTTTCTAATTATCTTTATTTTTTAGCTCATTTTTTATCACCATCTATTACAACCAATATCAATCCATCATCTGTTTATCAACAAAATCCACCAAGTATCATATCAAATCCATCTAATTATGCATATTCACAACAATATCCTTGCTCCTTATGGTCATCATCATTAGCCAATGAAACACAACAATCATCAATTGAAACATGTTATAATAATAATAATAATAATAATTTTCAACTAGCTGATACTTTATCAACAAATTCATTATATTCATCTAATCCATGGCATTTAACACCTCGATTACCGTGGCCATCAGTACCTACAAACATTCCTCTATCAAGTTTCAATAATAATATATTATTTACTCCAAAAAAAACTGAATTAACCGTTTGTAATAGTGGCGGTGATCAAAGTCTATCATCATCATCGTCATTATCATTTAATGATGATATATCATTTGATAATAGTCATATTCCACCACCGATTAAACCTCGTTCAACAATACGTACATTTACATCATCCGATAATCAAGAACAATTTATTCGACCTTCACTAAAACCTCCTCCACCACCACCAGTAATAGTATCATCTACATCTAAAGATATCTTTCCTACAAGATTAGCTCCACGTCCACCTGTTCGACCACCTTCACACGATATTTTATTACATAAAGCAAAAGTAGACAATGAACAGCAACAACAGGTTTGCATATGAATAGTCTTTTTTCTTTTTTCAAATATCTAAGTGGACTTATTAAAACCAAGTCATTGAAACAGTTTGAATAGTCCATGAGGTAGGTCAAGTTTTTTTTTCTTCTTGTATATTGCAATCTGAAACAGTTATATAATAGACAATTTGTTCAATATAGTTAACCTTGTATTAATTGTGTTAAATATGTATAGTTTAACCTCTCTATTGGTCATTCAACAATGAAAAAAAGAAACTTTTTCTCTTTTTTATAAAATATGCAGTATGACATATTGTGTAATATACACTATACTGACCAAGTGTAAAAAAAAAATGGAAAGAAACAGAATACAATATGTTCATTCATTCACTGATTCATTCATTATTGTGTATTTGTAAAGGAATTAGTGAAGGACGATTGTTCAATCAACAGGTCACGAATAGTTCAATTATGAATTCTTTTTTTTTTGTTTAGGTATCTTATCATATCCACAATCCCTTTGATAATATTAGCATTAAATATAGTGATACAAGTGGACGAACATCTCGTGACAGTTTTGATTTTGATACATCATCAACACGAACAGATCTATTTGATTTAGAAATTCAAAATTTACAAAGTATATTTATTAAAGTACAATCAATATTCATTTACCATTTTTGTATTATTTTAGATCAATTATTAAATAGTTATGATGAAAATAGAAGTATTCCAGAACGAGACGATAATTTATCATCGCCTGCGTAAGAATAATATTCATTTTTTTCAGAAATTTTATATTTTTAAATAGAATTTAATTTTTAGTATTATTCATCAAGAACTTCAACAACGTCGTCGAATACAACGTCAAAATGTCATTAGTGAACTTATAACAACCGAACGAGAATATGTTCGTGAATTAAGTTTGGTTGTTGATACATTTTTAACTCAAACAAATTCGACATACGTAAATTAAAGTTATTCAAAAGATTTTTAATTATTTTTTTTTTTATGAATATTTTCTTTCTTAGCCCGATGGTGTAAATCAAGATCTTATATTTGGAAATATTAAAGATATATGTCAGTTATCAAAACGTTTATTAAACGCTTTGGAATGTGAAGTTGGTACAATATCTACATCGTCGGATGATGATGATCATTGTTGTATTGGACGATGTATTCAACAATTTATACCAGATTTAAAAACGTTATACGCTGAATATTGTCGAAGTCATGAACGAATGCAAATATATTTAAGAAAAGTATGTATTCTATTCATCAAACTCTTTTAGGAGATTCAATTATTTTCACTAAGAAACATATCGTGAATGACTAAATTATCTATTCTAATTTTTATTTATTATTTCATAGAGGTATATAGCTAATGAACTTTAAATTTTGCTTTAATAATTTTCAAATTATATAATAAATGTGATAAACGTGTAGAATTCAAAAATATAATTTAGAATACGTATTTATCAGAAAATTTTTAAACATATGTTTTTTAATCTACAATATAATATGTCTTTCAGTTCTGAATAATCTTTTACTTGAATCTAACATCAAATCTATCAGAAAACAGCGCCTATTAACCCAATTGAGAACTGATTGAACATAAATATAAATATCTTTTTTTCTAAGAATTTTATAGGGATACGTTCAATCGACATTTTCTTACAAATATGTCCTTTGTCATCATACCTTAGGATATTGATAACGGTCACCATCTCTCTATTTTTATTCAAAAACGTTCGACTTTTGTTTTACAATCTTGTGTATATGAAATAATTCTTATTCTCTTTAGATATTTATCTCACAGATTGTAAGTATACATAAAATTTTCTCAAATTCTTCAAATTAACTCCTTCCAGTAAATAAGAGTTCATTCATCGGGAAAAAATATATCATATGACACCATGTATTGCCTTTATTTCACCTTTTCGTTACCAATGTGACATACAGTAACAGACAAATAACTAGTTACCATATGACACTTAATTCAACCATTTCTGCTTGTAAATGATGACGAATGAAGAAAGCTTTCTCTTACATGCCTGAGATTCGATGTTCAAATTGATTTGCTAACAGGCTACTTTCATTTCTGTTTTGAAATGTATTAAATAAATATTCTTCGAACATAAATCAAGAATAATTCGATTTTTTGTAGAGAAGAGTTTTATTGAACAGTCTAAATAGATCACGCTTTTTCTCTTCTTCTATATAAGTAAAAATCTCATGTTTCTTTCGTCTGTTTTTAGTTTTTGTCTTTTTATTTTCTCTTGAACTAACGGAATAAATTGAAATAAATTCAAATATCGTATTCATAGTATATTAAAGAATGATCTACACTCTACTCTTACACAAAAATTTTCCATAATTTTTGGACAATTTTAGCCAAACAACTTATCATAGTTTTAAATTATAAGAAAAAATAAATAATTGAATGAAAAATCCTCATTCAATAGAAATTTTGATTTATTTAAAAATTAAATACTTCATAATTATATATTATTGATGACTTTGTTGTTGTTTTTTTCTATTCAAGCATTCATCAGACGAGAAAATTCATCAATTTTTACAAAATGGCTTACAATTGTTACGATTACACACGACCGTTTTTGATTTACCAGCTTTGTTATTGAAACCGGTGCAACGAATTGTTCGTTATCCCTTAATATTAAATGAACTATTAAAGGTATAAATAATTTTTCATTTTTATTCTCTCTGAGTCATATTTTATACGTCGTATCAGTTAGATATTTGATACCATCTCCATTTTGAAATTCTTTAATTTTAACAATTGAAATGATCTGATAAAAATTGTTGACGTTTATCTTTTTTTGAAAGATCGATTTACATTCTAAAATTGTGAATATATGTTTAATTTTATTTTAAAGAATACGGACGTTGATCATGTTGATTATTCATCATTAAAAGAGGCCATCTCTAATTTGATCAGTGTGGCAAATTTTATTAATGAATATAAACGTCGAAAAGAGATAGGTATGTTGTTACATTTGACACTGTTATTTCCTTCTTCTTTTTTTTTTATTAAAACAAAAAAGAGAAAGAATGTGGTGTCTCTTATTCAAGTACAAACATATTTTATATATATTTTTTTTTCGATACTTTTAAATTTCGTTTTCATAATAACCTATAGGATATAACTATTACGTTCATCTTGTATAAATATAACTTGGCGAGTCTTATATTTGTATAATAAATGACCTTCTAATCACATACTCATACTTGAAGATTCAAAATTTTAAAAAAAACTACGTTTTTTTTTTCTCCACATAATCTTCTTGCCTTGCTTATACACTTATCATTATGTATACATTGTACAGTCTCTCTCTCATTTTCTTTTTTTTTATTCTATTATTCTTTGATATGTCTTGTATTTCATTGGGAACAAATGGCCTTCATTTTCTTCTTTTTCTTTTATTCTGGAGAGAAACCAAGCATAATTTTGTTCATAACTTTATAGTAAAATAAAATTATGTCAATCACTACCACCCCATTAAATTTGATATTAGTAAATAGTAGATCTAATGATCATTTAAATGATGATGATGATGATATAGAACCGTATCATATCAGTACATTTCGTGTCATAAGATCAAGTTCTGTACCACCAACACCACCATCGATTAATGAAATTCGTTCAGTGAGAAAAAATGATCATCGTCATTCAGTAATGATTTATAATCATCCACAACATCATCATGAAAATTATCTTCTAGTGTCAAAATATCGTCGGGAAAAAGATGAAGCATTAACGAATAAATTATACAAATTAAATATGCATACAATGAGAAAAAAATCGGCAAGAATTAGTATGCGATTATCAAGTGCATTTGGATTAACATCACATGTGAGTATTGAAATAACTACTATATAAATAGAAAGATTTTGAACAATCAATAGATTTGATTCAAAGCAATGTGAAGTTGTTAGTAAAATAAAGATTCTTTTTTTTTTGTTTTAGACGATTGATGAACGTTTTAATTATGAAGAAGCTCGTTTTCGTGCGATTGATAAATTTATTCGTATATTCGTACGTAATGCGTATACGTGTATGGAATGTTTAAAGGTAACACAAAAAAAAAATGACGTTTTATTGTAGAATTTCTCATCTATCACTGAAAGTTTGTACTCAAAAAGCGACGGATTGAGGATAAGAACAATGTTTTAACCCATTACTCATATCTTCTGATAAGATTTTTAAAAATTAGAAAAGTTCATGTATACAAGAATATGAAAATTAATTGTTGAATTTAAGTTAAATTATTTGTGAAAAAATAGTGACATTTTTAAGTCTATTTAAAACTAGCTACTCTTTCAAGTTTTCAACAACTAGTTCTAGTGTTAAATGTTTATAATTCAGGATGCATTTGTTGCTCAAGTGGATGTTGCTGAAGATTTTGAAGAATTATTAAATGATAAAGTACCAGATTTAGTTCAACAGTTTGTTCGTACAAAACGTTCATTATTAGAAAATGCCTTTACAGAATTTGTAAGTGACGACAAGTTTTATATAAATGATCACTGAGCTCTAAAATTTTCAATGTATTTTAGTGCACAAATGTGGAAATATGTGTAGCAAATCCATTGAATACACTGATTAAATTATTTGTTTTACCAACGAGTTTAATTTCAAAAAGACATGATAAATTACTTGATTATGATAGTGCACAATCAGCATACGAAAAATTGAAAGATCAACAATCAAGACAGGTAATAAGTATTAAATGTTGTTTAAATGTTCGTAATCTTCTACTAACAATGTTTTTTAGGCAAAACAAGTGCTAGATTTGGCTAAAAAGACCTATGAAGCATTGAATTGTCAGTTATTAGAAGAACTACCGATATTATACGAACATTCTAGTCATATTGTATGGATATGTTTAAAGGCATTTATTTGTGGACATTTACGATTAATGCAACATATGCGTGCTGGCATCAATATTATATTAACACAGGTATAAATCTACACTATGAATAATACATTTATACACATGCTTATGCTCTATTTTTCTAGACCACATCTCCGGCAGCATTGTTATCATCATCGGCAACTTCCGCACAATTAAGTTGGTTACAAATTGTTGAACGATTTACAACGAAAAGTAATGAAGCAGCTGAGATGCTGTTTCATTTAACAAGTACAGCAAAAAATTTTTCGGAAAAATTAAAAAGTTTGTCTTCATCTCGTGCTAACAGTATTGTAATTAACGGACCAATGTCACCAGCATCAGGCAATGTCTACGATAGTGATAAGGTAATTATTTTTGTTCTTCACTCTTTTTGTTTTTTGCTCGTTTCATAATAAAAAATAATATTTCCTTTTTTCTGTTAGGAAATACCAGTTCAAAACGATGAAACAAGACGTCTAGTTCGAAATCGTTATTTAGAACGTGATTTGTATACGGTAATACGAAATTATGTTGCTTCTCGTACAAATTCAATGGAATTAAGTGTACATAGTGGGGATCTTGTGGGTGTAATTAAACAAAATGATTCAGATCCACAAACTTGGTTTGTTGATAATGGATGTGAGTAAATATCCGAATATTTGTTATGTTTATTACTTTTGTTCATTATTTAGTTGCACGTGGATTTTTACCAAAGAATCTTCTTATCTCAATAACATCATCTGGAAGTTCTGGTTTAGTATGTCGTACTCCGCCAACGCCTTTACGTAACGATGTTATTTCATCTCCTTCGGTGTCATTACCATCGGCTAATCAATCATTAAAAAATCGTTTTATAAATCCAGCGTTTAGTTTCGATCAAACATCGTCATCAGATAATACCAATAGAAAATTAATACGATCTGATACAGAACCGACACGAAGTTTAATTAATACAACGTTTGACTCTCTACAATCTTCACAACGAGAAAGTATCTATTTAAATGAGCCAAACGTCAGTGATCAACTATCAACAATCTCTCATGAACAACATCAATATGCATCAATTGATTTTGAAGATTCTTTTGAGTCACCACCACAAACATTAAACCAACAGAATCAATCGAAATCAAATCAAAATCAAAATGATCATACACAAGTAAGTGACAACAACTAAATTTTTCAGATTCAAGTAAACTGACGTTTATCAGAAATTTATTCATTAATGTTGATGACGACTTTATAGCTAATTGAGTGTAAACACTTTACCATTGACAGTTTCAGACATACGTTTTCTCTACATTTTTCATGGATTATGAATAATGTATAATACTTTTCTTCCTTCTTTTATTATATCAGTATAGCAACAAAAATTATAAATAACTCGTATTGATTAGTAAGATATCTAACAGATTTCGTCTCTGTAAAAAACGTCTGATTATCTCATCGAACTTCATCTTTTACCATTGAAATGTTTAGTAGAATGTACGAAAATATCGTTTAAAAAAAGAGAAATTCAGTCAAGTTAGTCATCGTAACAGATTAATTGTTAAACGGAACAAATTTCTAGAAACGTTTTTTTTTTTAAAACAAATTTTATAGCTCGTTTAAGTAAAGGATATTTTTTAATACGAAACTATGCTGTTCGTTTGTCAGTTGAATAAAATCTATTACGCAGTAATCAATATTTAGATAAACTATGATGTTCATTATAGAAAATGTTCTTCATTGAGAAAAGCGCGTCGTACTCGTCACATTATTTTTTTTACACAGATTGTTTCATACTCTGATTAGTATGTTTGTTGTGTGAGTTAAGGTATTTAGTGTCTTTGTAGGCAACGTGGTATTTTCCATGATTATTCTAATACAAGTAAATGTCATATTTTTGTCATTTGATTCATTTTTTTCTCCAACTATATTCTTATCCTTATCATTTTTTTTTGTATATCTGATTTGTCTTCTTGTTTTCTATAGCAAGCTCTTGCTTTTTGAACTAATGCAAGCACAAAACTCACAGCGATTCTATCACAATATATACTATAAATTTTATAAGATTATGCAACGATATCAATATTATTTCTTTCTGCCTTTGCTTGTGTTTTCAAATATTATTTTGTTTGCTCATTTTTAACAATGATTTTCAATCTGAATTTTAGATCTATGTTGCTTTGTATGACTTTCAATATAAAAGTGATGGAGTTCTATCATTGAATGTGGGTGATCGTATGTTAGTGTTAAGAACAGTGGATGATGGCGGTAATAAAGATTGGTGGTATGTGGAAAAATTGAATGATGAAAAACAACGTGGCTATGTACCAGCTAATTACATTCAATCGGCTAGTTCCTAGACAAATTTTCATTTTTTCATTTTCATTTCGTTTATCAAAAAATAATCAATTGTTCACGAATCGATCTCATTACAGTGGTATTCACTCTATTGTTGTATATTTTATGTATGTTTACTATTATATATGTGAGAGTTAAGAATTTTTAGTTGTTTATTATAAATTGTCTATTACCGGTCATTTGATTAAATAAGTATGTGCTATTATTTTTGTTTTTGTCGTTTTTTTTTCTTCTTTTTGCCATCATGCTTTTGTTTTGTTTTAGTTATTCCTATTATTTTTCTTTGTTCCTTTGTTGCCAGTTGAATGATATTATGTATTATATCATATATATATATATATATATACTTCTCTCTATTTATTTTTGAAATAAGATAAATATGACGTCCGTACAAAATAATAAAAAGCCAAATAATTTTTTACCGTGAGAATCAATGAAATTAAAAGACATATGGAGTTAAAACAGATTTGGCTGGAATTTTTTTGCAGATGAGTTGAAGAAAAATCTTTTTTGCAAGTTACTTATAATCGTCGGGTCATGACTAATATAAAATATCTCTGTTCAGGTCTGCTCTGTTACTGAGATCGGAGACATTGTTCGTAAAATAACCATCAGTAACTACTTTTTCTATCGACTACTTATAATCATACCTTTATAAATAAAATAACCATAAGTAGCTCGAGTACAGTATAGAGACATGTTGCCAGGTGCGAGCGTAGTTTTCATTGGTAGAAGTCGTGAAAAAATCGGAAGTCCGACACGGTTAAAAACAGAAAAAGTTCAAAAGTTGCACGCACTCTCCATCCATGGAAGACGTTTTTAAGAAATTACAGCTGCCAGGGAATTTAAGTATAAAGTTACAGCTGTCTAAGTAATCAATTTCACCAAAAAATCTTGCATTCGGAGCAATAAATAAGAGTCAGTTTTTAGGAAACAATATGTTCTATCTCGGTAACGGAGCAGACATGAGCAGAATATTTTATATTAGTCATGACCTTATGATTATAAGTAACTTTCAAAAAAGATTTTTCTTTAACTCGTCTGTAAAAAACCTCCAACCAAATCTGTTTTGACTCGATTTGAAGAATACAAATCATAAATTGTTAAGAATTCGTGTCATGTTCTATCAACTTTTATATCATTTCTCGGTGAAATAAAAGAGAAAAGTTTTCAGACAATACTAAGACAAATCCCGACTGTTTCTTGTTTAGGAAAAACAACCATTAAAGTGGTATCACATACTAACTCCAATATAATTAAAAGCATGTAAAAATTGGCAAACATTTGTAGAAACAGGAGAAAAATGACATTTTAAAATATCTAATAATTGTAGTAGTCAAGTCACATATAATACGCTCTTTTTATGTTGTTATAATTGTTTGATTAAGGTACTTACTTATTAGTTATTTTATTTTATTATCAATGATAAAGGCGGTAATATAACCGTTTCATATCATAGTTTCTTGGACAGTAAAATGCAAAAAACTCTTTTTTAAGGCTAAGTAGTTGACCGTCTTGAAATTTCGTAGTGTTCTACGTGGAACTTTTGAGTTTTATACTTTATAAAAGATCTATTATTATATTCTCGTAGAGAATTTCGCGATGTATCTGTTGAAGGAAAAAAGCTCCATGGGACTCGAGGAAGACGATAAACATGAAAAATATTGAAAGGTTCACTTATACGACACTTGTTATATGCCTCATGTGTTTCTTATTTTCAAGGTAAGTTAATGTGATTCTTTCAACACAATCTAAAATAATGCTGAAAGACTGACTAGCTAAGTTGTCATGGTTTTGGAAGATTTTAATTATGAATTTGAATAATATAACAGGACAAACAATGTTATCAGTAGTCATTTTTTAATTTTCTGCAAAATATTGAGGGTACGAGCGTGTTTCCATCATGCAATATTTATTACGTCCTAGCTTTTTTTTACTACATCATTTGTATACACCGGACCGGACCGGTTCCAACTCTGATTTGAACGTAGTGTAACTATCGCTGATACCACTATGATTAATAAAATTTCGCATGTTCTTCTCGTGTAAAAATGATGATAATAAATTCGCATGAATATTCAGGTCATTTGCTTTCTGCAACAGTCAATAATAAAACTGTTCATAAGTATTCTCAACGGTTGGTTTTCTAAAAAACGCTGTGTACCAATTTTCATTGAAACGATGATTAACTGATCTCTCTTGAAACGCCAAATAAATACATGAATCGTCGTACCGATGAGATTTATCGGATAGTGTGTCCAGATAATCATCTACCTTCTAGAACAATATGGAGAAAAGCATCCTATGACTATCTATGACTAGTGAACGATCACACGTTCTTTTTGTACAAAACTATCTTACTATTTTTCAAGATGCGCTGTAAATCGTCTACCCTTTATTGTATAATTGCTTTCTTGTTTGAAAAGTCAGATCGTATGCTACCCATATTTTATACGTCTCTGATACATAGAAACACCGGAATGTGAGATTCCATCACAATGTGAACTAGATGAACTTTGTAGCTGTACACGGATTGAAAATTACGGGGACTGTTTTTGACTTCGCAGTTTTTTTTCTATTTTTATTAGAAACATGCATAATTAAATATTTTGACTGTAGTGTCGTTGATCTAGATACATACTTTTAATACGTTCGACCGTGCTAATACACAAGGATAAATCTTGTACAGATTATTTTTTTAATTGTTAATTAAGTTTCAATCATACCATTTAGCTTAATTTCATGTTTTCAGTTTATATTTTTGTTCTTACAGCCGGTGTATTGATAATCAAAAAGGCTAGATAGTGTCACTCAAATAAATGTCACTTATCTGTTTTTTATTTCTTTCAAGTGATAACTCGAGCATTTTATTAGACTTTTCTTTGCCAAGATCATTGTCTGGTTTTCTCCTCCAACGATTGACAGAATTAATTTAGGCCAGAAAAGAAGAAAATCATATCATATAAGAATCATTGAAATAGAATGAAATTTTAAGATATTGGTCACACCATCGAAGCCAAATGTTCAACCACTCCACCGTGGTCTTCAATCCATAAAACAAGAATAATTTTTGCTGTTTGCAAACAGAAAATGTGTTTATTTGGATAATGATGCAGATGGTCAAGAATACCAATGAGAAATATTATCTATCATCTGATCTATAAGATTCTAATAAGTATAAGAAATTATGAATACCGTATTTTCTAATTTACCTAAATAATGCAGTTTAGGTTCCAAAATTAAGATGGTCAGGTGAACGATTTGATTTTTGATGAGTAATCTTTTTGTGGATATATAACGCAGTTTAGTTACTAGCAACATTATCAACCTACTCATCCACAAAAAAAGGGTTTTATTCTTCAAGTCGCATATCAATGAAATCTATTTTAGTTTTTATGAAATAAAGGATGATCCAAAATTTTAGTTAACTTCGAAAAAGTTTCTTACTTACTGTCAGTGCCATATTAATCAACGTATTTTTCTTACTGAGACAGGTACAACCGTGTAATTATATCGTACTAATGTTAGAGTTATAAATACTTGTTTGCGATATTTTGACCCTTTTTGCACTGACAGTAAGAAAGAAACTTAACTTTTTTTCTAAGGTACCTAAACGTTTGAATCGCACTTTAGTGTCATATTTTATCAATAAAGCATTTAAAGGTAACGAATATTGTGAAAGTTCGATACGTTAGTACGTTGGCCTGTATAATAATGACTTCTATTCTATAGACAGCTATATTTTTATCTAAAAAATGACAGCTTAAATTAATATTTTTAGAACGTTTCAAAAACAGTTTGATATGATATCAACTGAGATATTACTTCTATAATGTAAGCTTTACTTTATACTTTATTAAAACTTTTTTAGATTATGGGTTAACAAAAAACTTGTTGAAAATGCTGCTACATTATTGCGACGAAATTTGAGGAGCGAAAGAGACAATAAATACTTAGAAACTTACGAATGGCATGAATCAGAGAATGAAACTAATTACACATAAAATAATGGAAAACGATGAAAACCACTGAATACCGTTTGATATTTATTTAGTTTTTATTTGATATTTAATGTAATTCTCCTCGGATGAGATTTTGCTTTAATCACCGTCTGACCCTCCATCACCAGCTAGCTCACTCTCAACATCAATGCCAGTATCAACAGGTTCATCAACATTTATGCTGTCGCTACCACTTGTGTCGCTACTATCATCAGAACCATCACCTCCGCTACTTAAATCGCCACTATCATTGTCGTCTGATGAAGTGTTAGAACCATCTGCTGGTTGAGCTAATATTGTTGAACACAATAATAAACCGATCAACAGGAAAGCGACTAAATATTTCATGTTTGGTATTGTTAATACGAATGAGAACGGGACGTTGCAGTGTAGAAAAAAGTCTATGAAGTAATAACTCTTATAATAACCGTCCTATTGATATTTACCTCACGCTTATATACTTCTCAATCTCATTTATTTTTCTTTGTTATGTGTAACGATATAATAGAGAAGATACTTGATTAATATTACTTGAATCACTCGAAACTTATTTCTCTTGGCACATCTGGACCAGAAAAAAATATTAATATTGATTACAATGAGAAGAATATTCGATTTTTAAGTGATTGCGCTTTTTAAGTTGATGTCAATTGAGAACATTACGGACAAATTATATTCCAATAAACCTTAGTTAAAGATGTTTTAACAACTAAGTTTTGTTGTCTTACCGTTCTTCACATAGTAATATTTTGTTTTATGTCCAAAAAATGAAATCTCATGGGATAAAATGGAGGCAATCGACTTCGATCCGCTTACTTATAGAAGCTTATATTTGCCAAATACATTGTATGTTAAAAAACTCTAAAGAATTGTGCTGTCCGAAGTAGAAAAAAAAGGAGGAAAATATCCATGCCAACTTGGTGTGATTGATAAAAAAATACGCATAAAAATAAATATTTTCCACAAAACTTAACGTGACAGTACTCTGTGCCGATCAACATTGTGTATTCAAACAACTTTGGCTAGTATCATTTGGATTGTTTTATAAAACTTCTCTGAAGTCGATCTCCGCTTTTGTTGATGGATTTGTGGATACGTACACTCCGACAATTACTGGTAGTATCAATTTATATCCAACTCTTAGGAAAAACACTTATTAATTTCTTATTTTTCTACTCATATATTTATTTATTAATTAATCCGACGTTTCAACTTGTCACAGCAACCCATCTTCAAGGAAATATAACTTAAATTGCTTCGTTATCGGAAAAGATAAATAAAATAAAAGTAAATTAGTTTTAATTGCTGGCGAAAAAATTGCTTAAGGATCCCCGCCTCCTTCAGAAATTATCTCCGGCATCGTATATCCGATCTTGATGAAACTTTCCATAAATGTTAGGCATAATGAGTTATGGGAATGAAAATTTTTTTCGTGTCTAAGTCTTATCTTAGTTTAGTAGTTTTCCATAGATCAAGATCCAAAAAGGACCCTGAAGTATTTCCCAAGATTTGTTAATATACTTCAAGCTAGAAAGTTCCGGTTTGTTTTATTTTAAACTAGACACCTAAGTACATGGTCTAACAGGCGTCTATTTTCCAATTAAGCCTTTGTTCATTTTGTAGACAACCAACATCCTCAAAAACCAGAAAAACACTTCCGGGTTTCCTAAATTCCTAATTGAAAAATCGGCGTTGGTCACACCATGTAGTTAGGTGTCTGGCTTAAAATAAAACAAATCCGAACTCTCTAGCTCGAAGCATATTAAAAAATCTTGAAAAATACTTCAGGTGTAACTCGCATGTAGAGAAAACGCTGTATAATTCTGGAACGCACATGTTTCAGCTCAGTTTTTAACACTGATTCCGAAGCTTCTGCTGATTTCTTATATGAAAGACATTCCGGGTCTGGCTATATTTACAGCACTGTACTTCATTCACTGCTCTGCCATAGGTCAGGACCATTGTATTTGTTTGGTATTTTGCCAATAAGTCTATTAAACTTAAAGTTTGAAGCAGCGTACTATAGCTTATTTTCTAGCTCTTTCAATTCTGCATTTTTCTAAATACAAACTATTCCTAATTTCTTTTTGTGAAAGAAACTATATCTATCTTCCTATATATGGGGTTTGGTCAAGGTCTTTCAAATCGTACGAAAAATTTGAGGAACAAAGCGGATAGCCTTCGTTGAACTGGTGACGAAAAATGCTAAGAAATAATTTTTTCAAGGAGATCAGAAGCAATTTTTGAAAGTCAGAAGTGTTGGAAGTGACAAGGGAAGCATTTCTACTCTTTTTCATTCAAAATCATATTGAGTCATTTTCTAGCAGAAACCGTTTCCTGTCCTTTCCTATGTAACTACAAGCACATGTTCCAGAAGTATCGTAAATAGTGTCAGTTGATGATGGGGCGTGACATTTATCAGTGATTTTTGAGTAATTATTCTTGTTTTGTTTAAATTCTTATTTGTTTGTTTATTGTTGTAAACAAAACTTAAATAAGGTTATATTTTATTGGTAATTCGATGATTAACTACGGTCTCTGACCTTGTGAAAAACACTTCTGTATTAAAAGCACTAGAGTATTGTAACATCAATGACTCATTTGGAAATTTCTGACTTGCGGTTAGAGTTTCTCAGCTCATTTCACGCATACAATAAATATACGTTGAACGAAACGTACACGAAACGTACATTGTCAAATATACGTTGTTTACGCTGAACATGAATATAGTCTTAGATCTTGACTGTGAGTAACATCCAGAAGGAAAAAGAATGAAAATTCAACAAGAAAAAACTTGAAATCAGGATGCAGATTTCAAATGCGAGGCCATTTTGGGTATCACGCATCCGTTCTGGAAAGCTTTCAAATACTGTAGTTTGTAGTCCTATCTCGTGCGGAATGTCTGACAAAGTTTGGTGTATGGTCACTTCTTCTATGATTGACAACCCTTCTGAGTCTATTTCTTCAAAGTGTATAAACAAGATTAAATGATAGTTAAATGATAATGATAATTATATTAAATGAAAAGACAAAAAAATTTGTCTATGATACTAATTTTAACTAAATTGAGTAAATAAAATAATGTGTGTTAAATGTGAAACAAGATGAATAATAACAAAAGATACAACGAAAGAAGATTTGAGGCGCCACACCACACTCAACCGCATTAATTTTGAGCGAAAGCCGTGAATTTTTCTTTCGAGAACAATCAAGTCTTTCTAATATAAGTAGTTAGTCAAATGTACGTGAACGTGACTACGCATGATATTGAAATTTTACACAGCAGTTAGTTGAGCACAAACACGGAGAAAGTCTTTACCTTTAGTGCATTTTCAAGGACAGAAGGCACATTTTCCCTACAGAAATGATTGCAGGAAAAAATGTTTCATCAAATTTCTTTGATGAAATTTCTCTACTCTCTCGCTCACTGGAACTGAGTACTTAATCTATAGATTACTTAAATTTTTTTTGTGCGACTCCACTGAGAAAAAGTCAAAAAAAGGCATATATAGAACATAGTCAACTATAGAAACGGTCTGCACACCACGTTAAGAACCAAAAAAGTGACTTGTATATAATACACGTATATACAGAGTTAACCCTTTGAGGACGGGATTATTTTTTCAAAAAATAATCGCGAAATAGTAGCGACGCCCCTGTAACTCAAGAGCCATGATAGCTAAGTACTTCTAATTTTGTGTGATCATAGCTCTTACCAAATGCTGATCACCCACCAAGTTTGCACCTCTTTTACTGGATGGTTCATGAGATATNCCGTATATATATACGGGCAGTACATAAAATCTTCGTTACTTCACTTATTTTGCACCTCTTTTACTGGATGGTTCATGTGATATAAGCAATTTCTTTCTTTTCCGTAAAATGTCAATAGCTCCTGATCTAAGAGAGATGAAAGCTGTTTCTTTTTACAAAAATGCAGCCACACTCTACTCTATCTACGATATGAATTTTGTGAGTTGGTTATTAGGAGTCAGTGAAATATAGCTATTTTACGGAAGAAGTTAGCTTTTTTTGTTGAAAATTCGAGGTTCTTTGCGAAAAGAAATTCACAACTCAATCTAAGAGCATCATTTTGGCTTCAAACTCGTATCAAAGACTCTACAGTGTCTGTAGATTATCTAGCCAAAGTATGAAGGTTAACTATTGTGTGATTCTAGAAATTCATTAAGGACGAGTACTCACGATTGAAACATACGTAGAAGGGCGGCGGTGATGAACTAAGGGGCAACTCTGTATATACGT
>CAJNOQ010000411.1:0-51594 GCA_905250885.1 Didymodactylos carnosus | reverse complement strand
TATAGAAAATCGAGGATTACGAGCAGAATTCTGACTCGGAGTTAGTTTATGACCTAAAACTTTGTAGCTACGCAGTCTGCACTAAAAAGAAAATATGTCATCTGGTATAGCTGAGTGCAATGAACAACTTTTGCATCAACATAAACTTTCCAAAATGCTTCGTTGACATGGGCAACTGTGACAGAAATACTGTTTGCACTAAGTGAAAAATAGCTGGGAAAATCGATTTTTTCAATTTTTAAAAGTTTCATCTCTCCGTCAAAACTTATCCAACTCATGAGTTATTGCACACATATACCCTTGAAGGTGTCCTCTATAAACTGGCAAAACTTGAGGGTATGTTTGGGGAGGGAACCTCCCTCTCTTTCGTTGTACCCAATACTATTAAAGTAGTAAGATATTAAATATCCTCTAATACATTAACATTCCAGTAGTAATTAAAGAAAATAGTTTCGCAGCGTCGAGTATAATTTATTTAATATCTAACGACGATAACACGTTGAACTGACAACTGATTTCCCTGTTCGCTTAACTTCTCTACATGAATATTACATGACATATCGTAAAATAGATACATTTCTAAATATTCAACGTTCGGAATCATTATTAACCTTGATTATGAGGAAAAGTGAAAGTAATTATACAGTAAGAGTTCGTTTAGGATAGTATGAAAGATGATAACGTCACATTTTCTAAAAATTTATTGTCATGAACCATTGATCAATCAATTTTCTACGTGTGTATAAAATTTTTATTTAATGTATTAGTCATAGGCGAAGAAACAGAATTAATGTGAACTATTCTCACTAAAGAGTTTGATAATGCTCTCAATGACAAATACTATATTGTCCACATTGATAAGAAATAGAAGAGCTAATAAAACATGTCCTTGTAGAACATCATTATCTATTGAACATCTTAGAAAGATTTCATTTTCTACTAACGTTTAAATTATACGTCCAGGTCAATAGTTCTTAGACCGATTCAATAGTTTTTCTTGTATTCCTTTTTTTTCTTCCTCAATTTCAATAGCACTGCTTGAGGGCTAACATTTATCAAAAACTTTACAAAATCAATTAACGCTGCTTGAAAAAAAAACTTTTATTCTTCTATATCCTTGCTAATTTTGTAAATAATTTCTATCAACAATTTAATTGTATTGTCTTTATGCCTGAAGCCTGATGGATGGAATATTAGCAGATTATCATTAATTAAGTGATCGTATAGTTATCTATACACATAGTTTTGAAAGTGCAGGTAATAGTTCTATGAATTCAAAAATTATTTGTTTGTAATAAGTCGCATGACTTAATAAACGGATGAATCAATCTTTACTCCAGCTATCTGGGATCACAGGCGGTTTAAGATTAGTTTGGGAATTAATAACGTTATGGATCTAAATTTCGAAGTATTCCATTTATATGACATTGCTCTATTTGTGTTGAAGTCTTTTAAGACATGACTGACACTTGATACATAATCATTGTTATCAAATATACTTCTAACAATTTTATTTATAAATGACAGATAGTTATATGCAGTTTTATAAGCTAACGTGATGACAGAAAGATTACTGCCTGATGGACTTTTACTATATAATTTTCGAAATAACGTATTTTTCTCATAATGCACTTGACATTGTTTCTTTTGTTAACCAGACTTTATAAAGTGATGTGATTGATATACTTTTGTATGAAATATGATAACGTATTTGTTCGTAAATCCTTAAAAAACTTTTTCTTTTTTTCATTTATATGACTCTTTTTTTTTAAAACTTAGTTGAACGAGATGAATGTACCTTTATGATTTATTATCCAATTTATTACTAATTTATTCAACTTTTTAATCTTGTATCTATATTAACAAAAGAACTCACTCAATAGTCGTCATTCTGATACGTAGATCAAATATGAATAGATTTAATGAATTGCGTAAACAGACTTATTACTACGTCAGCAACATGAGAAAGAAGAAAATTTTAATATTTCATGAACAGATTGGTATAAATTGTAAGATTTATGTATGTAAGAGAAGAAACTTGTTAAAAATAAAAGAATTTCTTTAGTTGAACAAAAATTTTTTTTCATTCCACCACTGTGTAAATCATCGATTATTTCTAAGTTTGTCGTTTTTGTAATTAAACTGATGCATTCTTAGTAAGTAAATACATTAGATTCTAGAAACTATTGAAAAAAGATCGGATAATTTGTTACTGTAACATAGTCCATTTTTGAGAGGAGTTATTGTTGAACGTAAACAAGATGTATAATAATGATTGTTTTTAAAACAACAAATAAACGATAAAAAATAAAGAAAAATTATAAAATTTGATCAGTTATCTAAGAGAAACAATAAAAATTCTCATGTTCTCGATTCCCAGCGGAAAACTTTGAATAATTTAATAGTAATTTATCTCTATATCTTCTCCTCTTCTCTCTTACATAAAATATATGGATTAAACTAACTAACGTTTAAAATTTTATCCTAAAATTTAACTTGTTGCTATTTATTGATATATGTGTTTATGTTAGATACTTCAATTACTTGAATTTTCCGATCATCTTTCTTATTTTTATTATTTTTCTTCTTTTTATTTTTTTTTTGTATCTATATCTATCGAAGTTAGATGTTTTTAAAATGCAATTGTCATGATAGAAAAAAAAAATGAATAATACGCTCATAAAATAGAATGTTTTGAACACAATCGTGGTACTAGTAATAACAGTACTACAATAACTACTCGGTAATCGTCTTTAAGATAGGATTTTTCTTATATTTTTGCTTGCTTCTCGTTGAATTAAAGTCTAAATATATATTAGTGACAAAAAACCGGAGAAAAGGAAGGTTTTCTAAATAATATATATATAAAAAATGAAGAAAGAATTACATAGAAAATGCAATCAA
This sequence comes from Didymodactylos carnosus, assembly GCA_905250885.1. Classification (NCBI taxonomy): domain Eukaryota; kingdom Metazoa; phylum Rotifera; class Eurotatoria; order Philodinida; family Philodinidae; genus Didymodactylos; species Didymodactylos carnosus. Next base: position 48,690 of record CAJNOQ010000411.1, on the reverse strand, counting down.
CTAGAAAAGAACGAGAAAAACATTTGCGGAAAGAAAATCTCTCTATTTCTCTCTCTAGATATACTAGAAGAAAGAAGGACAAAATTTATTAGGAATTTAAAGAAAATTTAGCTGTATGTAAAAAAAAAAATAAAAGAAGAAAGAAAACGTAGAAAAACATGAATATATAATATGATCAGGACGAACAAAGGAAATTGTCCTCTTTTTTTCGACTTGATTTGTCCAATGTGTAGTTGATCATTGTTAACGATTTTCCAGCACCCATACATAATAAGCGAGATCATTTTATATTTTTAAATACATCATACACTTTGTGTGTCTAGACACTATATCATTATCATCATCATTTTAACTCTTGTATTGAAGGTCAATATGCTTATCAAAAATTAAAAAATAATTCTAGGTCAGTTAGCACTAGTTTCTTCTTTATCTGTCTGTGTGTGTATTTTTTTTTCACTAATTTTAGTCTTTAAACAATAAGGAAAACTATCTCTCTCATTTTTTTTTCTCCTCCAAGTGCATTTGACTTGTAGCATTTTTCTCTCTTCATTGAACAACGAAAAAAAAAAAAACCACTTTTTTCCCACTTAAACAATATTCATACGTTTTTTTAAAATATATTAGAGATGAGATGAACTCTTTTCTCTCATTCGTTACTTATTCTTCAAATGTCAAAAACATAATGATAACAACGAGAAAAAAAGCAGATGAAATTTATTTCTTTTTTCTTTTTCTTATTCTTCTTACAGTAAATGATTGATTTAAAGATCTTTATAATCACTCTACCTCGAGATTCACTAGGTATGAATGTCAATAATAGAAAAATAATAAGAAGAAGAAAGTTGACGAGTAATATGTAATTGAACAATATGTTGTTGCTTTTTTTCATTTATTATTTAATCGAAATGTGATCGTCAAAAATCAACAGATAGCACAATTACATTGACAGTTTCAATAAAATTTTTCACTTTTTTTATTATTATTATATTGACATAGTAAACTTAATTTAGTTTTCTAAATTAAAATGTAAAGAAGTTTCACCTAGGATCATAGTACTACGGTGATAAATTTTTATTTTTTATTTTTTTGCTCCCAGATATATATATATAGAAAATAATATGATTTGACACGGTACTCTTGAAATCATGTAAACTAAATTTACATAATACACCTTCTTTCCTTCCTGTAGAAAACAATAGAAACTATTAGATTATAACTTACTTCTCCCACACCACTAAAACGACACATAGTCAAGAATAAAACTAGGAAATTTGTTTTTGAAAGAGTGTTGATTCATGAGATGAGTTTCCGTTTAAGAAAGCTCTCTTTCAGTTGATAGGAAATTAGGATAGAATGTACATATATGTGTCTTGTGTGTAGTATATGTATGTATAAGAGAAAGAGAGAGAGAGAGAGAGAAAAAGAGAAAGTAACTATTTCTTTGTCCATTGAGATTAACTTCTATCATATATGATTAAGTGAGTATCCACTTTCACTTTTAGACACTTTTATTAAAACACTAATATAGATAAGTTAAAAAGCATAGGTTTGTAGTTTTAGATTTTCTTTTTCTTTTTTTTATTACATTATGTGTGAAAAAAATAAGAAATACTATTTCAGGATGTTTTTCAGACTAAAAATTTTTTTCATTTCTTATCACAATTAATCAAGATCAAACTACAAATAGTATAAACGGAATAAATTGTTTTTATCAAGTGGGAAAATTTTTTTTATCAACACGATGAATTTTATGTTTTTCTTTAGAAAATAAAAAAATAAAAAAAAGCCCCGAACTTTATTATTTTCCTTCTTTTTCTATTAATACTTAATTATATTTTATGTAGTGATATCAATGAGCAAGTGTTTTGTATTTCTATATAATTTTATTATCGTACTACTACCACCACCATCATCACTATCATCACCGTCTGTTTTTATTTTCGATCGATGCAATTTCATTATTATTATTATTATGATGATGATGATGATGATGATGATGAAGAACAAGAAGAAGAATGCAGTATCTAACGGCATGATTGTAACATATAAAAATAATGATGAATTATTATTACATTCGACTAGTAACACTGTTTATCGTATTCAATTTAGTTAAAAAAAATATTCAAAAATATTTAACAATAAATAAAAGACATATTTTAACGATACTAATTAACTCAATTATTATAATTATGCCTACAACTGTTAAAGGTTTAACAATTCATAAACGAAATGTTTATAATCATTATCGTTCACATACAATAAATAATGAACCTATTCGTGAAACATCTTACGGACCTGTAAGAGGAATTGAATTTAAATTTACCGTTGCTGATAATATACCAAATATTTTATATCGTGTAAATGCTTGGCTAGGTATTCCATTTGCTAAACCATCTATTGGACTACGACGATTTCGTTTACCTGAACCACCATTACCATGGACAAATATTTATAATGCTACACAATTACCAGCAACATGTTGGCAAACAGAACAAATTGTCTATAATCTTTCAGCAGAAAAAATATGGTCACCAAATACTATTCGTAGTGAAAATTGTTTATATTTAAATGTTTGGGCACCTGTTCAACGACATCCAAAAACAAAATTAGCCGTACTTGTATGGATTTATGGTGGAGGTTTTGTAACTGGAACAGCAAGTCTTGATATTTATGATGGACGTATTTTATCAGCATTAAACAATGTGATAGTTGTATCAATGCAATATAGACTACAAAGTTTTGGTTTTCTTTATTTAGGAAAACCAGATGCACCAGGTAGTAATCAAAAAAAATAAAAAATAAATAAATAATTAATTTTTTTATTTTAACATTCTTTATAATTTTTTGTTTTTCTTTCTGTCTTATTCTTAGGTAATCAGGGGCTTTATGATCAAGTATTAGCATTAGAATGGATTGCAAATAATATTCAAAATTTTGGTGGTGATTCTAAACGTATAACATTGTTCGGTGAAAGTGCTGGTGCTGTATCAGTTGGATTTCATTTACTATCGCCAAAGAGTCGATCATTATTTAATTCAGCTATATTACAAAGTGGTGGTCCAACAGCAAAATGGGGTTTTATAACACCTGCTGAAGCTTATAATCGTAGTAAAAAATTTTTACATGAATTTTATTCACTTGTTAATAAACGTTTACTTGATAAACCATGGGAATCAAATAGAATACCTGATATATGTAAACGGAGTGATACAGATGATATTGAAATACAATTTCAATGTGCCCTCCATTATCCTGTATTAGATGAAGAACATTATGGTTATACATGGACAAATGCTGAGTATACAATTCAAGACGGTGGTCCTGTATTTTTTCTATTAATGCCCGTTATTGATGGAACATTTCTACCTCAAAATCCCATAACAATGTTAAAAACAGGAAATTTTAAAGTATGTCATGATAATAATAATAAAATAAAATAAAAATTATTAATGATAAAATAAAATGGTTTATTTTAGAAATGTCCATTATTATTAGGTGCAAATCAAGATGAAGGAAGTTATTTTATGGTCTATGCAACGGGAAATGATAAGGTTAACTATGAAATATAATTTAAATATATTTTATCTTATCATATTTTAATATGTTTTAGGTGCCTGGCAACGCTTTGCCAGATGTTTCCTATTCAACATTTTTAAAACATTTAGAATTATATTACAATTATATTCCTTCTTATCCATACAAAGGTTATTAAAATCATTTAATATTATTTATATCTTTTATGTTTTACTTTTCTAAAATTTAAAGGACCAGCAATTGTATTAAAAAGTGTCATACAAAGATATACTGATTGGGTAGATTGGACGGATAATATTAAAAATGCTATTAGGTTAAGGTATTATACAAATTATATGAATAAAAAATGACATTTATCTGAAAAAATAAAAATTAAATAAATTAGTCATGATGCTAGTCATAGTATCATCTTAAAATTAAATAGATACACATAAAATATCATTTTGTTTTATTTTTATTTTATTGTCATGCTGTTGGTGATTCAAATTTTATCTGTCCTACGGTTACAATTGCTAATACTTATTCTGAAGCATCTCAAAATGTATTTTTCTATCATTTTATGGCACGTCCATCTGTATCTGACTGGCATCAGTGGACTGGTGTCATGCATGGGTAAGAAAATTTCATTTTTCATATATTTATTTATAATCTAAAGATAAATTTAGAGATGAAATTGTATTTATTTTTGGTGAACCTCTTAATCATACAGATCAAAAACACTATACGAAAGAAGAAGTACAATTAAGTAGACGAATAATGACATATTGGAGTAATTTTGCCAAACACAAGTAAATACAATTTTTTAAGTAGTGATCGAATTGATTAAATTTATTTATATATATAATTTAAGTGATCCAAATGGTAATGATACAAATTTTCCATATGATTGGCCAAAATATTCTTATCCAGCTCGAAAGCATATTGTGTTAGACACAAATAGTAAAAGTACAGGTGTAGCATTACGCGCAGAATACTGTGCATTTTGGGAAGAATATATTCCTATTCTACTTGAAGAGTTTGGTAAGTGATAATATAATGACTTTTTAACCTATAATTATTAATTATAAATTTTTTTTTTGCAGAAAAATGTCCGTCAAATCAGCCTGTTGAAAAATCGAATACTGGAAATAAAGTAACGAGTTACTTTCTATATTTATATCTGTTTTTATTTCTAAAATTTATAGACGATAAATTAAATCATCACATCTTATAGTAGTTTATTCAGAGAGCTCAAATTTTTTGTTTTTCGAGTTAATTTTATGATATTTATATCAATATATATATACAATCGTATCATTTTTACTCTGATTATATATCTGTAGATAATGTTTTCATGCAATTTTTAAATACATATCATATGTGTTTTTTCTTATGTGCTACAAAACTAAAAATGTTTACTTTTCTTTTTCTATTATACAATGTTCATTTCATTTTTCTCTTTACATTTCTTCTTCTTTTTTTTTTACAACATTGTGCTGCTTTTAGACCAAGAAAAATTCTTTTTACGTAATTTCAAGCAAGTAGAAAATGAAAAATGAGTTAAAATATATAACAAAAAAAATTCTATTTTCATAATGTGTGTGTGTGTCTGAGTCTGTTTTAAGAAATTAAAAAAAAGAGTTAAATATTCAGTCATCAGTCTAATTATAAAGAAAATTATGTTGCTTAAGCAACATTGGTAAAACTACTTCTAAAAATTAAAACTGACAATAAACGGCATAAGTTATTTATAATCTATACAATATACTATATTACATAGATAAAACCTTCTATTTCAATAATTTACAATTTTTATTTCATAAATTACAGGTTTTTTTTTAAAAAGACAAACTAAAACGTATGTACACAATATGTGAGCACAAAGAAATATGTCAAAAAAATTTTTAGTGCAAAAATATGAGAACAACAATTTAATTTAAAAAAAAAAAGGAACATAACAAAATTACTGGCACGAAAATTAGGCAAACAACGGCGCCATATTCAAATAAATAATTATTTAGCAAACAGGTATAGAGCATGAACAAATACAAATATCCAAGCTCTAAACAAGTATTCACACAGAATACAGATTAAAAAGAAATTAGTTATTATGTTTTCGCCGTGATAAGCGTATGAGTATCAGGTTCAACACGATTAGTTTTTGAAAATGAACTTTCAGATTCTTGTTGTTGTTCGTTGTCTATTTCTTCTTCTGATGATAATGATAATACATCGTCATCTTCTTCATCATCGACAATATATTCTTCTTCTTGTTCATCATCTAAATAGAAAACAAACTAAACTTAGATACTAAAGCTATTACATGAGTTCTATCTGCTTTAATGAATTATATGCTAAATTCTACTAACAACTCATTCAGAAAAATAAAAATCGATAATGGTAATTAGACTAACTGACATCTTAAACTAATTCAAGTAGTGTACCTTTAAACATTGCCTCATCAAAACATGATGGAGGAACAAAAATTAGAGGTGGAGGTAATTGAGGTTCCATGGTAGGTTTGAGAGGTGATGATTTTATGATCTGTTGTTGTGTGTGAGATTGTGGCCGTTTTGTATTTGAACTAGTGTTCGATCGTTCATATAAAGGTCGAAGTTTTCCAGCAAGACACATTTCTGAATCAATAAAAAAAAAACATTATTTTTATCAGAAACATATTCGATCTAAATTCTGTACCAGTTACAAAATCATGAAACGTTTCTGGTAGTAATAAACGAGTCTTTTCTAATTCTGCCATATCACTTGTTCGTCCACGTAATTCGTCAGTTAAACCCAATCGATGTAAACAATCTGTATCGTCAATAATCTCAAATTTTCGATCGAAACTAAGAAATACATCACGACTATAAATAAACAAAAAAAAGACATATGTTGTATGTACATCATTAAAAACTAGAAGAGAATGTACCCGTCTTCTGATATTATTGATTCAATTTGAGTGCCATTCGATGTTGTAAAACCCAAAAATGGTAAATAACAAACACTATTTAAACTTTGCGTTGAAGAACGTTCAGAATTTCGTTTGACAAGTTTTCTTAATGCTGCTTCCTATTTGAATAAAACCATCGAATGTATATGAAAAATATCTATATATAACAATTTCTATTACCTTTAACAATGATTCTTCTACTAGTCGAACTTTTTCTCGAATAGATTGTTTTACTGCATTTATTTTGTTCTAAAAATGAAAACAGTTAAAAAATAGAAAAAGACTCGTTTCTCTCGTTGATCATACACTTACATCTAATACTTCACATTCAAATAATGCATTGACAGGAAATCCGATCCATCTAATATCTTTTTTATCTTTTGATATTATATTCATTGCCATAAGAACATTAATGGCATCATACACACGCCGACGAATATTTTTTTGCTCATAGGCCTAAAGACAGTAAATTGCGTAACTAACACACATTATATAAGATTATGAAATAGAAACATACTAAATCATCATCCATGATATGTCGCCCTTCTTCCACTGAATGTTCATTGACCAATTCAGTAGCAACTTCATTATAGGTTGTAACCACCTTTTCTTGAACTTTATTACAGACTTTTTTACTGAAATGTCTTAATCCTTTTGTTAAACGTTCACGTGTACGCCGATGTGATTGACTAAAAAGGATGAAAGAAAGATGAATAAATCACTTTTTTCATCTCGTTTTTCATACTCGAATACGTACTAAATTGTTTCATTGACATCATGATAAGGAAATGCTCGTTTTCGTGACGTTACAGCAGCAACGTATTGATTTTTTTCTGATAACGCAGTTTGACGAACCTATGAGAAAATACAACATAATTATGTGATAAAAATGAGAAAAAATTGTACATACACGGTGTGACGATTGAATGAGAACAGGTACTGTGTCTGGAGTTGTTGTGTCTGTTGTGATGATTGTGGCTTTTGAACCCGTTAAAGGACTTACTATGTGGAAAACTGAAAAATAAAATTTGTCAGTACCGTTAAACTGATTTTGATTCTGCTCAATATAAAAGAGCAAGAATAGACCAAAAGAGGTATCTATGATTAAAATTAGAGTGCATGTTGAGTAGGAGAGATAAATTACCTCTTGGTCTAATCGGCGCGGCTGTTGTTGAACGATCCTAAACATTTTTTAGACAGCAGAATAAAAGATATTTGAGCTTCGAATGTTTTACTTACCATCCTCTTTTCTCCCTTTGTGTTACGATGATTTCATGATCGTTCGTCAATGTCTATAGACGTTCAGTTTAATCTAGAACTGGGGGATTAAGAAAAGTTGTACATATTATAACACTAAAAGAGAGTGAGTAACCTATCGATTATTCAGTGTTGTTAATTTGGAAATAAGATACTATTTTTTAATAATAAAAGAAGTTACGTCTAAAGTAAATAGGAATGGTCCTCTTAGCAAAGTAAACTAATCTGAAGTACTTTAAGTATTTACGAATCAGAAATTGTAATACTTATATGTACAAACGATGGTATAATTAAGTATCACAACAATTTCAATTATAATATTTGGTTTTTTAAGATGCTACAAATGCTGTTTCTTATTCTTAAACACCGTGTGGTTAGACTCAAATTACGGGGTGTGTGTACAAGGTCATATATGACCTTCATTTTTCGCTAACTACACTCAGCCTGCACAAAGGCTTCGTTTTATTTTACATTGCCTATCAAATGTTTATGAATTCATTTTTAACAGTAATTTATAAATCAGCTTACACCAGTGTTGATTTTTCTGTGAACAAGAAGTAGTAAAGTCCCAACCTAGCGGCGCACAGATGGCACTAGAGTACAATTTTAAAACGTATGAGATAAAAACGGCACCTAGAACGTGTTAGAAAACAAAGTAAAACGTTTACATGAATGGACATTTACAAAAAAGTAACGTTTTTCGATTCACTCGATCCCTTGAGTAAAAATGCATGTTCTGTTCTAAACGTGTTAGAAATTTGCATAGACAGCTTTTCTTTGCCAGTAGAATTTTCGCGTCAATAGCAAGTAGCCATTAAAAACCCAGCTATTTATTTAAAAATAACTTTTCATGAACTTATTCATCCAACACAGATTTATAAGATACATTACACTTCAGGACATTTTTTCATATTTTCAGAGGTGTAAGTTCAAAAACTACTCAAGACAGGACAGAAAATAAATAAACCTTTCAAGAGCAAGCTCACCTGTGCCACGAATACTAGCATGGCACTCCAAAGCAAATACAGCGAATGTCTACCTGTAACCATCACACCCTTCAGCAATACCGTGAAATCTTGTCTACTTTTCCTCGTTTCAAGAATATGTAGGCTTTTCTAAGACACGGGAGTTTTCCATATTGTAGTTACTGCTATTTTCGTTTACGTACTGCGATACTCTTTCTTCAATTATCATACAAAAACTTTGCATCAATAAAAATCATTCCTGCAGGTCGCATTTGTTGTTTCTTGGCACCTGATTATCGCTTCCCTTAAGGTTTCAGCAATTTTTCACACTTCTGACGCTAGTTCGTGGCTCCCTGTGGTATTAGTTCATGGCAAAGAGTGAGAAATAAGTCTGTTATGAAGTTTTAATCAGCGGTGCACATACTACTATAGTGAATCTTGATCAAAATAGAATTATTAGTATTATACCTCACTTACCACAGAATAAAACTGAGTTCAGTCAAATAGTAAGTTATCTAATTTTAACACGTACTTCGACAAATCAGGTCTCATTTGAGAATGGTTCTTTTTTACAGCTACTATTTCTAATAGACATACTTGCCTCTTTTTACGCGATATAAATGAAAATGAAAACATTCTTTGCATCTTCATTAAACGAATAAAATCCTTTTTTATCTTAGTATAGACTACGGGCATCTAAGCGTTTATCGAATTAGAATAAAAAATTGACAACGCAGCAGTAGTTCGAAGACAAACCAAGCAGACATCTCTTTTTGTTTTCATATGAGATTTTTTATTTTTGAGCCATTTCTGGCTTCACACAAATAAAAACAAGAATAAATTCAAAAAATGAAAACAGAACAAATCAAACCATAAAAGTCGATTTATACAAAAGAGGGCAAAAAACTCGTTATAGCTGATAATAATATAAAGAATAAAAAACAAAAACAAGAATAGAATGACGTACATATCAATAATAATTATGAAAAACACACGAAAGAGAAAATAATACAGTTTTTAATGGAAAGAGAAAATAACCAAACAGACAGTAAATTGCGGCGTCAGATATATATATGCATACAAACACACAAAAAAATGAATAAAACAGATCGCAGACAGACCAAAACTAAATAAACATTGAGATTCTAAATGAAAACATAGACAAAGGGAAATATTCAGGTAAAAAAACTTTTCTATTCTATTCTCTTCTATTGCATTATACACACTATGAAATTAATACTATTGGAAGAGCGTATCGTATTCAGAGGTTCTGCTTTGTATGGGTGTGCGCAATACGAAAACGGCATTAATAAATTAACCTGGAAAATTTTAGGGAGACGTTGAGACACAAATAAAAACAGAAGTAGAAAGAAAAAAGTGCACATAAAAAGCGCATACTGTGTTGAAAATATAAACTCATTTTATTTTAATTTCTGTAACCCTTTATATGCTACGTGTCATCAATTAATGACAGAAAACAAAGACGCGTGAGCATTCAAAAGGTTGGCAATGTAATGTTTTTGTTCATGTAATACAGATACACATAAAAACAGCACAATATATGTAAGGCAACAGGTGAGCAAAAAAATATATATTATGAAGTCAGTTTTTTTATACAAGACGTCTAAAATGAACATAAACACACGACAAAGTATGGAAGTGAGACAAAAAACATAAAGAAACAACAAATTGTGGTTATGTTTCTCAGAATGTTATACACAGACTAGTAAAGACGGAAGTAGAAAAGCTATTTGATTGAATAAAACATTATAACTGAAATTACTTGGTGAAAACAAACGGCATGGCCAACATACAAGATGAAAAAAACAAAAAACAAAAATTTTTGGTTCTTCTGGCGAATATAAAATAAAAATGACATGAGCTCTCGAATAAACACATTTAAGCAAATAATAGACAAATGAAAAAAATTGATTTGTTTTGTAAATAATATATTTTGTATACATTACCCAGCGTCAAACTCTAAGGATAGGAGAAATAAAACACAAAATTATGGTTTTCAAATATCTGCTCTATATTCGATTGTCTACAGTTCGATATTCTTTATTTATTCTTCAATTTACATGTCGAATGTATGATGATCACGTGAAGCTAAACATAAACAAATAAGAATAATGAATTAACCAGTTATCCGGAGTTCTTCTGTAGCAAAAGAGACATCTAACTCTCAATAAACGGATGTTAGACTGCCTAAAATTCTGTTGCTTAGAAGGACGCTGTCTTTTATAAGTTGAAGACTTTTTGTCCTAATTTTATTCGTAGATTGACAATATTTAATTCGTACATTTTTGGCAAATTCAGTAATTTACTTCACGAAATTCTTTAAAATTTAACTTCAGAACGTTAATGGAAGCTAAAATGGTGTTATGTTTTATCATTGTGTCCATAACATCCGGAAATCGCCGTCGCCGCGGATTCGGTGTTAAAGTGTTAACACTTTAGCATTAACACTTTAACACATACAAACTCGCGACGAGTGAGAGTGGAGAAGTGAGAGTGAAGTGCTCCACCCTCATCATCAATTATGCACGTTTACACTTTAACACTTTAACATATAAGAATCCGCGGTGATGGCGATTTCCGGATGATGCCATTGTGTCAGCAGCATGCTTTCAATCTGATTTAGATTTCTTAAAGTGCCCATAACCCAAACGTCTAGATATCTGATTAGAATGTGATAGCAAACAAAAAAGGCTAACAAATCCACTTTTGCTCATTCGTACCATGAAACATTGTTTCATACCATCTTTATTGCTATGAGTCAAGAAATCGTTTATTGCGATGAACAACGATCCAATTTTAATTTCGCGATTTGTTCCGTCTTGCATACTTAGAAGAATCATTGTACTTACGCATAAAACCAGAACTGAATTGTTGTGCAGCTGCTCGCATCGATGAGTGATGATGGTGTGAAGCTAACAATGGATATGGATGATGATTATGAGCAAATTTCATTGATGGATGATGAAATAATGCATCAACATCTGGCGATGATTGAGTATCATTAAGAGACTTAAAACCAAATGCGGCGGCTTGAAATGCAGCTGCATTGTACATTGTTGCAGCTATATTCTGTTCGTCCATAAGTGCTCGTGGTGGAAAATGATGTGATGAATGAAAATCAGTGGTCATGGATGGATTGTACTGTGAATGCTGTTCGAATGAATGTGGTGGACCAGTCATGTGGGATGAAGATGAACGTGAATGACTAGAAAATGGATTACGTGATGATGTTTCATTTGATGTTTTCCGATGGTGCGATGATGTTTGATTTTTTCGTGAATGACGGTAATTATTGTTATTATTTTGACGATTACTGCTGTTGTTGTGATTATTATTATTTGGATGTTGTTGTTGAGAGGCAGCAGCAATTGCAGCACTTTGCACAAGATCATTAGTGAAATAAGACGATGCTATATCGTTGGGTAATGAAAAAGGATTTGGAAACGGATTATAATAATTTGAGTTACTTTTTGATTTCGAAAAACGACATGAAGGCTGTTGCTGTTGCTCTGGAGAAAAAGGATGATAACTGTTATCTAAATTAGATATATGGTCTCTTTTACCCGATGATCTGTTAGATGAGGATTTATGTGAGGTGGAAGAATGATTGCTATTATGAGAAGTTTTATTGTTAATATCGCGATGAGATGAGGATGATTGCAGCGATGATTTTTTATTTGGAGAGAGAGATCTGAATGTTTTAGATGGTGACTTCGATTTATTGACAAAACTACAATAATTTCCATGGGATGATGTTTGTAATTCAGAATACGAACTATTTTTAATGCCATATTCTAATCTCGTGTTGTCCATTGGTAATGATGGTGGCGGTGTTAGATCTGATATTGGTAAATGTGCAGTATCTAATAGACGAGGGTAATTTTTTGCTTTTTGTTTCGGATGTGGATGATATACAAAATTATCGATGTCATTATGTCTACTTTGGTTTGTGGCTAACGCCGTTAACTCATCATTTAAACGTTTATCACAGTTAGTTAATAATTTATCAGAGACAGACGAATGTTGAGTAGCTGGAAATGCTGCAATACACGCTGATGTTGTTAATGGTAATTCTTGGCAATGATTATCTTCAATCTGAATCAGAGGCGGTGGTGGTAACAGTTGCGCCGGAGAAGCAACAGAAACAGATGTTTCCGAAAATATTTGTGTTTGAGGTGTGCTTGTACGAGATATTGTTTTTTCTTGCGAATTTAGCTTCGAATCATTGCTATTTGAACACACTTCTTTTTCGATACCATCATCAAATTTTGTTTCTGATATGTTATCTCCTTTCTTTGCCTCTACATCAACAGTAGCAGCAGTAGTATCAATCAGTTGTTCATTCGATGCGTCAATGATCGGAGATGATTTAGTATCATTGTTCATTTTCAATTCCTCTTTTAACCTGACTTTATGTTGTTGTATCAAAGGTGATCCTACGGGAGAATTAATCAATATCACATCACTATCACTGTTATTTACATTTGTATCATCATGTTCAACCGTATGCTGTTGTGGTTGTTGTTGATTCGTTTTTTGAGTCCAATTGAACATTTGTGCTTCAAATCTTGTCAATCCAGCATATTCAGTTGTTATCTGTTTATCGTCTTCATTCTCGAACTGATCTTTTGTTTTTGTTGAACGTTTTGACTGTTGACTACGATTAGTTCTAGCACGTCGATGCCGAGATTTTTTAGATTTTTTCACTTTTGTTTTCGAACCTTTAGGCGTTTCGGACTCTAATGAAGTTTTTTCATCATCTACACTGATTGTGGCGTGAAAATCAGATTGACTTTGAGTCTCTGGTTCACTAAGTAGCGTATCCTAGAAAAAGAAAAAATTATTCCTAGGTTCTTCTTTGCTATGATAAAATCCACAGTAATTCCTGCATAGTCTATCTGATTAAGTAGTCAACAATTGATAATGTAAGTACTAGAGTTAGATTCATCATTTATACACCAAATCTTTAGTACTCTTAAATACAATAACACTTCTGAGCGACAAAATTTAATCGTCTTTTCAACAAAAAAAAACAAAACGTAAACGGAACGTTCAACATTCTGCAGACTGGGCAACGATTTTGATATTAAGAATATAATGAATTTTGCAGCTATATGGAATTTCATATAGGTGCAAAATTCATTATATTCGTAAAAGAAATGTTTGTGCCAGCTGCAACTAAAAATGATACTTACTTGATTTTTTGTTTGAATATGAGCAGTCTCATTTGTTTCACTGGCCATATATTTCTTACTTCTTGATCTTTTCTTTATTGTTTTTGGTAGTGATGATGAAGTTAATACTGTTCCTAAATTACAATCAGGATGTTCAACATGAATTATTTCAGCCATGGTTGTTGTTGATGATGGACCATGTCTTGTTGATGGCCGTGGTTGTGTTTCTTTCTTTCGAATTGTTATGCGTAGAGGTGGCCGTTCGCTATATTCACTAGGTAATAGTGACGGAGTTATTGTAAATTTGACAGTTTCATCATAATTTGTTGATTCTCTACTGCTTGATTCGTTTTGATTATCTGTAATTTCCTGTTGATGATGATGTTTTCTATTTGATTTTTTTGAACGATGCTTTACACAGTTATTCAATGATAATTGATCTGTCAATGTTTTGCTTAGTTCTGTCATTTTATTGTCATGGTTTTCAGATAAGCATAAATCAAAGATATTTAAATCGGTTTTTAACGGTTGGTCTTCAGATTGTTGTTCTTTTTCTGTTTCCACTACTTGAGCAGGAATATTATAAGAAGCTAAGTTTTCACTGAGCATCATTATATCAGCGTTACGTCGTTTTTTATGACTTAAACCGTCTCGCTTTCTCGATGACGTCTGTTTCTTATTCAATTGTTTATCACTTTTAACTGTATTTATTTCTTTTTGTTCATGCAGCACTGAACAATTTATCTGAAAACAAAAAATAATTATATAGTATTCGGAAATTGAAAAACTGATAAATCTCGTCGAAGTACTTCCATTAGGATAAGGATTTGTAATCCATACATCGAATTTGTATTAACTTACATCGTTAACATTGGCTTGTTTAGAACGATTTTTGTTGTTGATTGTTGTTGTTGATTCTAAACTGCTTGTTGTTTTATGCATCATTTCCTGTTTATATTTCAGTTTGATGGGTGGTGAACTTGTGCACTGTTCATCTAATTCCACATCATAATTTGGTATTCCATCATTTTTTGGTGAAATTTTCATTTTTCGATTTCTTTCTTCTTTAAACGTAGAATTTTGTTCACGTATAAATATTACATCATCGTTAGGTGACATCAGAATTTGTTCAATTAGCTTAGTTGCCGGTGATGATTGCTAAAATACATATTTTACAGATAATTTTAAGAGAGATAGTGTTTTAAAACAAAACAAAAAAAATGACAACGTACTTTTTGTTCAATGATTGGGTCAATTAACTGTTGTTGGCCATCGTTTTCTTTCTTTCCATTCGTTGAAATTAATGATTGATAGTCTGAATTTGGAACTAATTCAACTTCTAATTCACCATGTTGAGAATCTGTTTTACGAAGACTAACAATACTCAAATTGACACTTCTTACTTGATTAATAAAATGTTGACGACGATAACGTAAATAAATATTTTCTAATAACTGATGTTTATTTATCACGGTACTTGTTGTTATTTGTTCATGTTCATTTTCGTCCATCGATACTGGACTATAAAAATTATCCATCAGTGGAAAAGATAAACGTTTAACTGATTCCGTACTGGATCGTATTGTTAAACGACGTTTCTTGGTAGCTGATGAGCAATGTTCATTTTCATCATCCGATAGTGAAATGAGTGATGGAGCAGTCGATATTGATTTCCTTTTTAAACTCGTTATTTCATCAATAGGTTTATCATTTTCTAGTTGATCGACTAATGAATCAAGATCATCAAGAGAAAAACTAATCGTTGGTTTTGAGTAAATATCCATAATAACTCCTTGTGTTTCGATAACAGTATTAGTTAAATCAAGAATTTCGTCATCAGTTTTACATTGTTGAGGTTGTAAATTGGATTCTAATAATAACTGTTCTAAATCATCATCACTATTTAAACCAGATCCATTTTGATCAAAACTTATTCGTTTTGTATATGTATCCGTTATTTTGCCCGTTTCTTCAACGATTAAAATTCCATCGTTATCCACTGTTTCAAGCGTTGGATATTTATCATTTTCAGAATTTGTAAAAAATAATTTATTTTTATCATTTCTTGGTTTACTCAGATCAACTGTTGATAATAAGGGTAGCATAACATCTGTTGTATTATTTAAAAATGCTGTACAAAGTATGGAACGATGTGGTGAATCGTTATTATCATCGTCACAGTTACTACTTATGCTACTGTATTTCAATGGCGAATGATTCGGTGATGATGCACTTGATGGTGATGATATTGGCTCAAATATAATACAGGGTTTGTTTGATACTTGTGAAGGAACTGGCTGCATAACTGTTGACGATGCTGATTGTGTTGAAACAGGTAATGGTGATGAAACTGGTGAACTAGCTACTGTATGATGAGCAAACACGGATGCATCCATTGTATCAGAAATAGGAGAATATGATACTATGTCATCAGCATCGTCTTTATCTCTTTCAAATAATGTTGTTTTAGCAAGATCGTTCTGTTTTGTTGGTGATAATAAAGAATCAATATCGATTAATGTACACGATGAATTTAAACTTATTGCGTGTTGTTTCGAAGATAATGACGGTTGAGCAAAGGCAGGTAATCCTTGAGTTGTTGTTTTCATTGTAGATGATAAACGAATGGGAGTTGACAATTCTTTACGATCAATGTAATATTGAGACCGATTATGTATGGTCGAATTAGATGTAGCCATTGGATAGGGTGACGAAAATGAATCAGCATCGAATGTCATAGGTAACATTGTAACTTCGTTATCTGATGAAGATAAATCTTTATTTTTAGTCTCAAACAAATTCTCAGAATTTTCCTTAAATGTTTGAGTTCCTGATTCGTTTTTTTCAGTAAAATCAGCTTGTATTGTTACTGTTCCTGATAATAGCAACTGATTTTGATTATCATAACACTGTTGTTCAAAAAAAGAGACGTCAGCATCTGTTGAAGTTTGACTAACAGATAATTGTTCGAATGATGAAGTTTGTTTTTTCTTATCGTTTGTTGACCAACCAAAATTCATTTCATCCATTGTTACAGTAGCCGATTGTTCTTGATTGAAAATTTTATTAGGAGAGGATGATGTTAATTCTGATATGATTAGTGGTGAATCAGTGTACAAATATTTCGATGTGAGCGGTGCTGGCTGAGAAGAGGGTCGCGGTAAAGGTGAGCTAAATTTGTTATGTGATTTACGACATTTTGGTGATTGTAAACGGTAATTAGGAGATGATTGTAATGAACATGATTGTACGAGCTGTAATGGCGATAATGTTTGTTCTTTGGCAAGATGATTTATGGAATCTGTAACCGATACATTTTGTTGTTGTACTTCAGTGTTTACTTCAATAGAAGTGGCACTTAACTCATTGAGATCTAATTGATTCGCATGAA
Organism: Didymodactylos carnosus; assembly: GCA_905250885.1. Lineage (NCBI taxonomy): Eukaryota > Metazoa > Rotifera > Eurotatoria > Philodinida > Philodinidae > Didymodactylos > Didymodactylos carnosus. Next base: position 31,419 of record CAJNOQ010000411.1, on the reverse strand, counting down.
ATTCTAATGTTTGACATTCTTCCAATTGTTTTTGTAAAAGATCTTGTTGTTCTTGAAAATAACTCAATTGTATATCTAGATTATCGATATTGTATGTGGCAGATGATGATTCTTGTTGAATAATAATTTGATCTGAGTTTGATATTGATTCGTTTCCTATTAATAATGGTACAGTCAAAATAGTTGGTGGAGTTGTGGTTGGTCCCATATACGATGAATAATTTGCTAATGGTGTTTTGATAATAGCCGGCTGAATATTAGTTGATGGTATTAAGTAAGGAAAATCCTGAGAGATAATATTTGCATCTTGTGGGGAAGAAGTGAGAGACGGTTGATGTTGTTGTGAATACAACGTCTGATGGATAACAGGTTGAACTGACCGCTGTAAATCGTTGAGAATTTCTTGAAATGCTAATGGTTCAATGTTAATTGGTTTTAGTTGTGTTCCCTCGTCAGGCATCAGACGAGTAGTCGGAGTCGTTGAACTATACCATGTTGTTGGCTGGAATGATGTGGTATAATCGATAGTTGTCTGCAATGGAACGGTTGTCACTAATATACTATTGTTCATTAAAGACGTTTTTTGATGATGATTGTTAAAATTAGACTGATGATCACTAAAATAATACATTGAATTATCGTTTGCTGTTAATTGTAACAAATTATCTGTTCCGTGAAATCCTAAAATAAAAATAGAGAAAATGGTAAAAATGAATGAATTTAAAAATATAGATTATTTTTATAACTACGGTGCTCTCAGAGATCGAAATACATAGGCTTAGTAAAATGATCTAAATAACCTATTTTTGTACTAAAAAACCGAAATAGTGTCACACACAATATACCTTGTAAAAACTGTTCGATATGCTGTTCTTGTTCTTTATCAACAATGGATGTATCATCGTTCACCGTCTCTATTAAACTAGCTAATGTTGTATCATTATTATCAACAGCCAACTGATTAAATGTTGCTTTAACTGTTTCAAGATCAAAATGTTCGACCAATTCTTCAAATGATTGTTCACTAAAAGAATTTATAATTACGTCATCATCATCAACTACGCCATCGTCTTCACATCCATTTTCAACATCATTTCCTGCATAATTAGCATTTTCGTTTACGATACTATCAAGCTTTTTCATATTATTTACTTCTGCTCTTAATGTATCAGCAGTTGTTGTAGCTGATAAAATGTTTAATTGATCGCTAACACCATAATCATTCCTTAAACCTTCTGTTTCTGTTAATGCTGCAACATCAAAATTTTCAAAATCTCCAACATGTTCATTTGAATTAAAAAATTCGTCTAATGTTGGCATACTACTCGTAGACATGCTTTGAGAATAAATATTGTGTACTTGAATGGGCCGATGATTATTTGATATTGTTTGAAACGTGGCATCTGTTGTTCGTTGTTGAAGAATATTCGATGATGGTGTGAGAATGTTATTTGTTTCACATAATGAACTTGTAATGATACGTCGAACATCAATCTGATTAAGACTTTGGCGAGTTTTTGCCATTGTACTTGGAGATGAGCACGATTCAACACTCTGCTGTGCTGAATAAGATGTCCATGATTGTTGATGTTGAAGACAGACTGATGTGTCTTTTGATCCTTCTTCAGTCAACAATAGATTAACACTTTGTTGTTCTTCTGGTAAAATTAAATTTGTCGATAAAATATCTTGGTTTAATTTTTGAAATATTTTTGCAGCTTCTTCTTGTAAATGATTTTGAGATAATGGTGACTGATCCTGCTGTCGTGTAGGTGTAACTGTTGATTGAATAGGTGAAAGCATGTTAGATGAATCTTGTACAGAAGACGGACGTGATGGTACAAGAGGATTTGTCTGAAACGTTTTAGCAGCAGCATTAGTCGATAGAACACTTTCATTATGATATTGAACGATCGTTTTCGAACGTTTTGTAGAATTCGATGGATTTTTCTTTTTTGAATTTTTCTTACTTGCTGTTACTGTTGTATTAGACATCGATGATCGTTGTTGATTTGTACCGGGTATAGCAGGTGCTAATGGACGCATACCCGATGTGCTAAGCGTTCGTTGTAGATTCGGTGCTATTTGAACAAGTGCAGGTGCCGATGTTTTGGGTTGTATCGGTAATAATTGTGATTCTGATGTCGTTGTCATGTTGGTAACATTACTAATATCAGTTGCCTTTTTTCGACGACTCGATGTTGTCGAACCCGTACGAGTGCGCGGTACTTTTCCATTTTTGATTTTACATGAGGAAGTGCTCGTCGTTGTTGGTGTTGAGTTTCTTATAGCTGTCGGCAATGAATTATTCGACATTGATGATAAAGAATTTGATGTTAAAATGTTATTTGAATTATTCGATGTTACTGTTGATAAACTGCTAACATCAACCGATTTTGGTCGGATTAACGTGTTGTTTATAGTGGTAGCAATATTACTGTTATTAGTATTGGTAGTGGGTATCAACTTTGCCGATGTTGATTCAAACGGCAGTAAACTTGTTGTTTTAGAATTTTCTATTGGCGGTGATAGTGCTGGAAGGCTTGCCGTCGTAGTCGATAAAGATTGGCTGCTGGAATGAACGACTAGTGGTGTACCATAATTCGACGTGTTCGATTGTGTATTAGACGGTAGTATGGGAATTTGATGTGCCATACTAATTGGTTGAATATTTGTCTGCATATAATTGGTGGGTTTCATATCGTTGATAATTATTGGTGTGTAAACCTAGAAATAAAAGAATAATCAACAATAATGGAGAAAACTAAAGTATTATTTATTTATGGCTGTGCTCATATTGAGTTGAACTATTGAAACTTAACAGATTTCGACAAGAAAGTATTCCGGTACAAATCAATCAAGTGTACGGTAGAACTCATACTTCTTTTAAAAGAAAATAGAGAGTATTATTTTACCTGTACAGCGTTCGGTCTGGTAGAGGGTTTAGGCCTTATTGGTCGTGGTTGTTTTTGTTTATTTGCATTAGCATCATTTCCTGTCATATTTGCTGGAGACTCATCTTTAACTTCATTATTTAAATTTCCATTTGACATATGCATATCAGTTGATTTTCCGTCAATATCACTGGTCGATGAAACTGCGATCGGTCTCGGTCGAATCGGTTGCGATGCTATGGTTGTAGTAGTTATTGTTGGCGTATTGGTCATAATTGACGATGAATTTGTAGAAGGATGTGAGACTGTATTTGTAAAAGTAGATTCAGTTAGTTGCTTTGGTTGACAAATATAATATGTATTTTGTTCATTGATCTGATTCGTCGTAGCAGTCGTCGTCGTTAAAGATGGTAAAATAGTATGTGTATTTGAAAATGTCGAATTTGCGTCGGTAAAATTATTTTGAATAAATTTTGAAAACGACGCCTGCGTATCAGATAAATTTGGCGATGATGATTTTTGAATTAATGATGGAGACAAAGAGTCTGCAATCTCATTTTTAAGTGTTGTTGTTGTTATATTTGATGTCGAAGTACTGCATGTATTTATCACAGAGCTTGTTGTTGTTGATGTTGAACCAATTTGTGATGTTGATGAAACATAAACAACTCCATTTGGTGCAAAAAACAGACTACCACCAGCGTGTTGTTGTAATTGCTGAAACGAATTTAAACTTAAACTCGAATGAAATGAGTCTAGACTAACAGTATTAAAATTAACTAAATTAATTGGTTGTATTAAATTTGTATTATTTTGTACTAATGTGTTGGAATTATTTTGAACGAATGGCGTTGCATTCGTTTGTATTACTGTGTTAAAATTTGGTGTTATATTCGATTGACTACCTAAAACGGTTTGTCCAACATAGTTTTGCTGATTTGTTGGTCCTAAATTATTGAAATTTACATTTTGAGTCGACGTTTGATTAGTTGTATTCAATGTATTCTGATTAAGGGTTATATCTGAATGCTCAAAATTGATTCCACTGCTGTTGCCATTATTTGACGATGAGGAAGAAGGTCTTGGACTAGAATTTGTTGTTGCCGTTGTTTGATTATCGTCGTTCGAATAATTGTTGCCAACTTTAGAAGTTGTAGGAAGAGTTGAGCAGTTATCATCCCGTGTATTGTCTTTATAAAACGGAAAACTTTGTGATAATGGTATTTTAGAACATGGATCAACACTACGAACATCTTAAAATAGAAAGAAAGACGATATAGATAGAAATATAAGATAGAAAGAAAATATTTATTTACGTGCACGTAGCAATTGCTGTAGTCTCTCATTTTCTTCTTGTAAATTTTTAAGTTGGCTTTCTAATTCAGCTGTACGATTCGTGTCTAAATAAACAAATTAATAAAAGTATTGAAGTGACAACTTTCACTCGTTTTCAAATAGTCTGCTTGTATGTGATGAATTAACAGGATTTTTGAAGCATGTAATATTGTAAACCGTTATGGAAGGTCAAGATTTATGAATTGGAACATGTCGTTTCGTACCTGATGCTTGTTCGACCATGGTTTATCATACATGATAAAATAGAATAGTAATAAAAATAAAAGAAATTCAGGATAAATAATTAATAATCAAAAAAATACAAAACTGGCGTTAAAAAATGAAAATTTGTGCCAAAAAAACACATTACAATAGAATCACGATAAAAAGATAATTTAGTAAACTGTTCCATAATAAGGAGGAAAAAAATAGATCTAAAATAAATAAAATCTATCTATATATTAACAAATGACATGCCACTCTATTCATTCGGACGACCTTGATATTGAACCATCATGTTCAGTTATTGATTAAAATCATTTACTTTCAACCAATAAACTAAGCAGGAGTCCTGTTAAATTTGGAGTAATGGTACAGTTTTGAGGTAGAAAGAAGTCGGCATCTATAAACTGTGAACAGATAAAGAGGATCACAAACAGAAGGAGATGAGCGTGTAAAAGTTTACTTTAAAATGTTTCAACTGTGTTGCTAATGCCTAATCCTGTAAAACTCATTTGACAGTAAAGTAGTACAATTAAATTCAACCGGTTGCCTACGAAATGTTGGATATCTTAAACTGAAACGGTGTTTTATTATCAAGATTTTCTTTTTTGACAATGTCAAAGTAAGTCTCCATGATGTTTTAGAAGTATGCCTTTACGACGAAGTATTTTAACAAGTATACAGCATTCACTTTTTAGATGTCAGATCATATTCAAATGTACAATGAGTTTTTGATATTGATATGGATTAGATTCAGTATCTAACAATTCAGATACTTTATAAAATGTTGAGTTTTGACTACTTGGATGTCACTACTATCGATTCCTTTTTGCAAACATACCACGTTTGTCGCTCCTGTTCTTTATTACTCTATACTGCCAAATAAATTAACTTGTGTACTATAATCGATTTTAGCAGATCTCGCGAGGAATCCTTGCTAATACAGTATCAAAACGTAATGGGAGGCGGTTTCCACAACAAAGGAAATCGAAAATGGTCTCAAGCATGCAGAATACATATATACTTGCTGTGAATATTCAATGATCAATATGTGTGGAACAAAATTTACTCGTATAATACTATTATCAATAAGCTAATAAGAACATTCTCTTGAAGGTTTTTTTTGGTTGATTGGCTAATCGATCTGCCACAGGTAATGTCGATTGGAGAAAACAATACGATTTCATAGTGCACGATCGCGATTGTGCACCATGAAATCGCAGTCGTCATGATCTGTGACGAATCGATTAGTAGATCAACCAAACAAAAATCTTATGGGTTTTATATAGATATAAAGCACTGTATATTAATCGAGGTGATAAAGATGTCGGTTCTGAGGAAATAATCGAATTGAGTGAAAACAGGCTGGTATAGATGATGACAATGTAAACAATGTAAAATAAAGAACTCTAAGTAAATAAAATATAGAGATGTTTGAAATCGAAGTAAGCTTGACACTAAAGGAAACACTTTAAAGTGTCAATGAATAATTTAAGTGGCTCGTTTTCTTTTTTCTCCTGTCACGTCACCTTAAGCATGTGCTTCTTTATATCCTTTGTTAATATTATTGTTATTAATATAGACTACAAGTGACACAATTTATTAACTATAGACTGACTAATGCGAAAATTCATTATGTAATGCTCTCTACATCGAATATAGCAGAAGGGGTGTGAGGATTTGGCTCATAGAGAAACTTCACTATTAAGATCGTAGAAAGATAAAAGGTTATTCAAATATCGTTTTATTGCAGTGAGTATATCCGAAAGATTGCACTAACTGGAAGAGCGCTTTATGCTCGTTCTGTTTAGGCTGATTATTCAATGTTCTGATTCTCTTATAAGATATAGTAAAGCACAATAACAAATTTTCTCGGTTCGCTACCATACGCATGCTTTAGTTGCGTGATGTTCTAAAAGGAGCACGTTTTTTTTTCAGTGTTTTGCTTCAATGCAAAAAGAGAATTTCCACAAAATTTTGAGTTACACTTCTTTCCACAATTATAAATGTTTCGTAATTTGATTGACTTCTGAGATTGAGAGTCTGAATTCATTTTATTCGTTCTTTTCTAAATAAACCTTGATCGTGATTGTTCCCTCTCTGGAATAATAACTCTCAACTGCAAAAAAAATATTATTTTTTTACTTGTTGTATAGCCATGTCTACGTTAATGTTCACTTCACGAAAAAGTTCTTTTGTTCTATGATGATTGTATGGTTATGCGAAGGGACGATCTCAAATAAACTTAGTATGGAACAGTTTTTACGGTATTTTATCGATCACGCCTTTCCTTCATAACATGAATGTTTGTGTTCAATTTTCTACTCAACGACGCTAAAAAGAGGCCTTTTCCGCACTCTTGAACTCTCGAGAATGAAACTAGAAGGCTTTCTATGATAACTGTGACGTGTTCAAAACAGTCAGCGTTTTCGATATAACTGTGGCGAGGTGAGGGAAGTTTTATTGAGCAACTCCAAAAAATTTTCTGAGTACGTTTTTTCTCAAAAAATTTAGGTGATAACCAAAAACGAAAAAAAGTCAACGTTTCTGAGTGAACAAATTTTTGTATGAACTGGGTAAATTTTTTTCTCAAGTGAGTAATTCATTTCAAACAAGGTGGGGAAATTCCTCGATTTTCCCTCATCTAATCGAAAACGCTGAAAACAGTATACTTTTGTACGGTATTCCGTGATATATGCCATTCAGATTACATTGTGAAAACAGTTAAGAGTTTTTTTTAGTATGCATTGCCGTGACCTCTCTTTTCTTCTTATACGAAACATTCATATGTGGTTTGATTAAAGACAGGGTCAAATGGAACTAATTGAGTTTACACAGATATTGAATGAACGAGTAGAACGGATCATTTTCTTTGAAAAAACAGTTGGTGATTTAAATGTGCATACTGTACAGTCAATAAGAAGAGAAATGAAGAACTAGTATAGAGAAATAATCAAGTAGATAATAAAAAAAGTAACGTAACCGTTTTTTTTTTTTATACTAGCTGTAACCTGAATGATCTAGTTGTTATTAGTTCAAGTTTATTGACAAACATTGTGTATACTAACACCCATTTTGTGATAATATCAACATATTGTCCTTATCTTTTCATGATAACAGTATGCACAAATTTTTGTTTGTTTTTGGATCTATAAATCACTTTTTTTGATTGAATAACAACGTATTGTTGAGAAATATGATCGTTAAGAAAAAGAAGAGAATTAGACTAAAGAATAAACTAATTGTTTTATTGATGGCATACAACAGTTGTTGATTACTTTTTTTCTTTTAAAAGTATTTGTTTGTAAGTTTATACTTGATTTTCCTTTTATGTTTCTAAAAAGTTTTGGTTGATATCGTTTTTTGTTCGAAGACCTTGTCGTTATTGACCTTGTACCTCATATACACACATACACGCACGCACAAATGAGAAAAGAAAAAGAATAAACCATTTATTCTTTTCTTTTTATAATAAAATTAAGTTATTTAGTTAGTACAGAACTTCTTTATCAATCTTGTGGTTATGTGTATTTTCAGTCTCATTCTTAACGTTCAAAATAAAAGTAAGAAAAATACAATTAATTTTTTTTTTTTTATAAAAAAAAGAAATAATACTACGATTGTTAAACTTTTCCAGTTTAAATGAAGTTCGAAGGATAGACTGTGAGTTAAAAACACGAAGTATGTTAGTACTTATTAAGAATTTAACTATTTAAGAATGATTCGAAACATTTTTGTTCAATTCTTTTTATTTTAATTTTCTTTACTTTGGACATATTCACTCTTACCTTTTTAAATGCAATTAATGATGATAGCGTTCACATTTCTAATATTAATATAGTTTAATTTTAGTTTATAGCATATGCAAGATACATTTCATTTGATCATAACATCGTATATATCGAGCAAAAAAAAAAGAAGAGATGAAAACAGTTCTATCATCTTACCCTTCTCACATTATATGTATACGGTAAGAAGTTATGAATGTTATAAATTTATTGATTGAATATTTTTGCTTAATTTCTCATCGTATTTAGATTTCAGAATCGTTCATTATTCATAACAAACACAAAACATGTTTTTTCCCCTACGCAGAGGTACATTCTATTTTACCTTTTACTCCATAATTATGCTGACTAACTGCAATGTTTTTACTAAATATTTAGATTGCCTATTTAGTACCTTTGTTTTTTTCCTTTTGTATTTGGACATTATCCAATTATATTGAATAAGGTCATTTTTTTATTTTATAGACCTTATCAATGATACGATAAGTGACATCTTGTACAAAAATTTCATTTTTTTTTTATTCGTCTTGCATCATTTTGATTACTTTGTGTAGGATAATGCTATTTCTCTCTCTCTCTACCTCTCTCTATGTGCATATGGTTATTATGTAATAATAAGGACAATAAATTGAGTAGAAGATATGAAAGAAAAAAAAATATTTCGACTGTACAAGAATAGAAACATATTTTTGTTTGTTTCTGGTATGGATACTTGTGCTGGGTTTTAATCATATAATAAAAAATAAATATGTTTATAGCATATGCAAGATACATTTCATTTGATCATAACATCGTATATATCGAGCAAAAAAAAAAGAAGAGATGAAAACAGTTCTATCATCTTACCCTTCTCACATCATATGTATACGGTTGGCCTAGAACTCATATAAGAGACATCTGTCTCTATCTGCACTTTCTTATTCTTTTTCATTTTTTAAAATAAAAATAAAATGAAACTTGATTTTTGCCAATATTTAGATGATAGTAAAACTTCTTGTTTGTTTTATCTGTTGTTTATTTGTTCAATTCACCATTTTCTAATTATCGCCCATTTTACGTAATATTCAAAAAAATTTTTTAGAAATTATATTTCCATCACATACTTACACGTGCAAGAAAATAAATAAATAAATAAAAATAAATTTTTATCCAACATTCCTTTTTAAATTTGATATCAAAAATGTTTGTATGTGTGTGTGTGTGTGTGTATATGTAATGAATGAACCTAAAATATTTTCATGATGGTTCATTTTATTTCATTCCATCTCTTTATGTAGACACATAATATTTTTTAAAGAAACTATATACTCACTGTCAATTATCTGTCAAATATTTGTTGCAATTTCTAAAAATCTTTTAACATCATATATTATCTTTGATAGAGTGAGTGTAAGAAAAATCACGTATGACCCTCAAAAATTATAGTATAAAATAAGAAAATGTACATCTCTATTGAAAATAAGAAAATCACTTTTTTTTATTATAATAAACTAGTAGAACTAATTCATGTTGTTAGGTCAAGATTGTGATTGGTTTATTTATTCTTTGCTTACTGGTAAAGTATCGTTTATTATGTCGGCTAATTACTTTCAGTATATGGTACTCACACGCACATTATTGTCTCATATTTTGGTTAAAAACGAGAAAGATAGAAAATACACGTAACCTGTGCATGTCAATATGGAACCCAATTATTCTATAGTTCATTGAAAAGATAACAGATGATCATGAGATTTTCTTTCGTTTTTTTTTTTTTCTTCTTCTTCTTCTGTACAGATTGATTCAACAACAGTCTATTTAGTAACATCATATGACATTCTATATCTAGTCTTACTGGTTTCTTTTTTCTCCTTTTTTCTTTTTCTTCTTTTTGTGCTGATTTGCAAAAATGCGATTTTTTTTTTTCTTTTTTTCTCTATGCATATTTCTTCACAGAATAATCGTTGTACGTTGTTAGATAGTCCATTAAGAAGAAATTTAGTTCTAAGGATTCTAAAGTTAGTTTTTGTTTTTTTTAGTAGTATACTGTTACCATTTTGATTTTAAACATTGTAGATGAAAATAAAATACTTTTCTTTAGAATTTTAGAAATTCTTCTTATTAGCTGGAGAATGACGGTCACAGATAGAATTTTTCCCTATACCGTTGAATTGAAGAGAAGCAAAAAAAAAAGCGAATATTTTTCTCAAAATATGTGACTATAGTGGCTGAATATAGAGTTATTTTGATCTATTATTATATTATTATTATTATTATTATTTTGATTTCAGACAAAATAATACATAAAAAAATAACATACATTAGCTATTTCAAACTACTATATTAAAACTACTAATATAGAAAACTCGACTAAAACACATATTTGTTTTTTTTTGTTTACAAAATATAGTTTTTCTAACCTGAAAAAAATACCCATGTGTTATTTCTACAGTTAATAATGTATATATTGTGTATGTTCACCTTCTAGTTTATACCGAGATAAAAAAGAAAATACATCGCTGTTTTTCCACTTAAACCTTGGAGCTGTCAATTTAATAAATAAAAAAAATTTGGATATTGATAGAGAGTCTCGATGCATCAGATATTTCGTTAATCACTTACCGTTTATAAACAAAAGACATTAAAAAAAACATTTAACTTTTCAATCAATATTATCGCTAAAAAATCATATTATCAACACATTTCTTTTATCCTTGTATTTTTTTTTTTTTACATTTGTTATAAAAAGAGTTCAACTGATCGTCATAAATGTTTATTTTTCTTGGTTATTACATGAAAAATTATAACATTCACTAAATTAGTTTAACAGCACTCAATTTTGTACTTGTATTTAAGCACAAATTTTTTTGTTTTATTTCACTATCAAAAAAATGACCTGTCCTCCTACTTCTTCAATTTTATTATAATCTATAATTGAGTTTTTATACACATTTATCGATTATACAATATTTTTCCTGATTATAATTTACATATTTTATTTCAAACCTTCATCTACTTGTTCATCGTCATCTTTTATTCCCATTATTATCATCAAATACATATGCATAAAAAATAAAAGTTAAATAAAATAAATTTTCATTTTTAAGAATTGTGTTCAGAAAGACTTTTTTTTTTTTTTTTGTTCTTTTTATGCCTTATATATATATAGAATAAGTATAAAAGTAAAAAAAAAAGAAAAAAAGTGTTTGCAACTTCTAATCGGTTATTTATAGATATTCTTTTTATCGAATGTTTTTTTTTTCCTATATTTTAGAAGTACCACGAAAGGAATAAAATACAATTGTATGGTATACCAATAAAATGTAAAAAAAAAAAAAAAGAAGAAAATCAAAAATTAATAATAAGCCAACACACACACATGAAACTTGAAGACAAGTTTCTTTTTATTTGACTTATGACAGCCATTTGTTTATTTGTTTTTTCTAAAAACATGTATGTAAATGGATTAATACGTCAAGAATAGATTATGCAATGGTAGCTCAAACACTTGATTTTTATTCCGTTTTGGGTATTAAAAAAAATGCAAATGATACAGAAATTAAAAAAGCATTTTATAAAAAAGCAAGAGAATGGCATCCGGATAAAAATTCACAACCGTGTGCTGAAGAAAAATTTAAAGAAGTAAATAAAGCTTATGAAACATTGAGTGATGCTAATAAACGACGAACATATGATTTACAACAAACAGATGCCACAAGTACAAAAACATCAACAACAACAAAATCTACTCCAACACAACAACAACAAAAATCATCAAATAGTGATTTTCAAACAACATTTACATCATCATTTCATCATTCGGGTGAACCACATTTTACATTTTCAACAACAACAAATGGAAATAATAATGGACGATTTCCTTTTCATCGAATGGATGATGATAATCTATTTTCAAGACATTCACGATTTCCTTATTCATTTTTTGATTCATTTGGTACATCAATGAACGATGATTTTTTCTTTAATTTTTCGGATGAACACAATACAGATGATGATGAGGATAGTGATGATGATCATCATAATTCAACAATAAATTCGGATGAATTTGATTTTAATTTAAGAAATGAACGAAGAAAAATGCCCCATCAACAATCAAGACGTACACATCGAAATCGATCCAAATGGGGTAATAGTTGGGGGTTAGTATTTGAATACTGAATTATTTCTTTTATCTATCCTAAATAGATAATTTATCCTTGTAATACAAGTTTAATGTTGTATAATTCTCTCACCGTATATCTGTTAAAATTGAATTATTTTTTGTCGTCTTAGTAATCAAATTTCGTAAAATAGTTATGACTAAAACAATGAAAACTAAATGTCAATATTTAAACACAATATATTTGTTATTTTTTTCAGTATGAATGATAATGGTAGTGCCACAATAAATGGTGATGATGATAATGATAGTATTACAACATCACTATTTAATACAAGAAAATTTCCAAGCATGTTCAATCGTACAACATCATCGAATCCATTTGAAATGTTTGAAATGTTAACTAAAGCTGTATTTGAAAAATTTTTTAATGACGATTTTTTTTGGAATCATTTTGCTAGTGGTCCAAGTCATATGGATAGTGGATTTCATTTTCCAAATTTAAATGAAACACGTCAAAATCCTAGTCGTTTACGTACTTCATCACAACGACGTCCATTATCACCTGCTGCACATCGAACAAAAATACATGTTGGAACAAATTTAAATAATAATGGATCAAAACCGAATGATACGCATTTTGAATGGTTAGAAAATAGTAAAAAACGTCGTCAAACACCACCACAATCATCGTTTACTCGATTTGATTCAGATGAGGAAAATGAGGATAATAAAAATACACAAGAGTATAGATTTAAAAAACAACAAACTCAACCATCGAGCTTTCCTACACGATTAAGACGACGAACAATGGCTGATCATCGTATTGAATCGTGTCAATATTGTTTTCGTCCATTAGCATCGTCCGAAAATCTTTTACAACATGAAGCACACTGTAAATTAAATCGAAAATATCCATCGTCAATGTATACAATGAGAAATGCTAATAATAATTCGAAGACAAGTAAAAATGATGAAAATATATTTACGTCATCATCTCATGTAAAATGTAATTATTGTCATGAATATATTTGTTTATCAGATAAATTTGATCATGAAACATTATGCCGACGTTTTGGACCGAAAAACAGTTCAACATATACCACAACAGCAAAAGATCGAAAATATAATACAACTACATCACCTTCTCCATCAACAAAATCATCAACATTAAACGGTAATAATAATTATAAATAATATTTAACTTAACGATGAACATACACATTTAGTTTCATTTGTTCCTTTCGAGCGTAGCCAGTTAACGCTACTGCTGGAGTGAAATTCCGTTACCGGTTTTCTGCGTTTTGTTTCACTTATAATTTTCGAATGACGAAACATCCACAGCTTTGAAACATCTTAAATTAAAAAGAAAAGTGTGTTGAAGACTTCAAGATGTTCACGTACTCTACATGATCTTTCATTCAAAAACTTAGATAAAAATACAAACATCAACATTTTCGGATATAAGTTTGGAAAGTAGGTGTTTGTATTTTTATCTAAGTTTTTAAATGAAAGATCGTGTAGAGTGCGTGAACATCTCGAAGTCTTCAACACACTTTTCTTTTTAATTTAAGATGTTTCAAAGTTGTGGATGTTTCGTCATTCGAAAATTATATGAGAAATAAAATGCAGAAAACCGGTAACGGACTTTCACTCTGGTAAAAGAGTTAGCTGGCCACGTCCGTCCTTCTTTGGTGCCATTCTGTTTTCTTTTAAACAAAATGAAATAAGTACTAGTTTCGTATTTCATATTTTAGTTCGAAAAAATGCATGGTGCTAATTGAAACGTTATTTGCTTTTAAAAAAGATCGCTCTTTTACTTACGCATAGTGCATGTAAACTGATGACATATTCTTTAACTATGTTAAATCTGCTATGATCTTTTTAGTACACATACACACATTTGCACTATTTATAAATGCACACACATCTACTTGAGTTATGACAAAAAATAATTTTTACTCAGATACTATTCATCTACTTGTTTAATTTTTTTCTCCATGCGATCTTTAAGGCAGAAAGCAGAACAAATCAGGTGTAGGGTAGGTTGAACATTTTTTCTTTGCAATGCCTTCCTCCTCCTCGTGGAAAAAGCCAAATTTATTTTTGAACATAGTTTAATTTTTGACTATTATTTTTTATAACTACAAAATGCTAGACAAAAAAATAGAATGAAGTAAACTGATGAGACTATCTACTACTCTATAAAGTAAAAACAAAAATATGAAAGAAAAAAGATTTTTTATAGCCAAAATCAGAGACTTGACCCTTTTGAGTATAGAGACTCCGCCGTCTATGGTTTAATGTTATATAAGAGTGCTGTGTTGATATAAGATATCATAAAGAGAACATACAACCTCACATACATGGCTTTCTTTCCTTATTTACTATTCTAAAAAGTCAATTTATATACGTTAAAGTCGGTTCGAATGACTATGACTACTCTAATTAGTATAACATATTATACTAATATGTCCATATGGCAAATATCAAGCTAAGATAGATAACTTTTACCAAGTAGTATTAAACGAAATACACTATAGTGAATGAACGGTACGCCTAATCCTCAAAATTAGTGAGAATATAGATGATTAGAAACGTTTAGCTCATTTTTTTCGTCATTCGCTCAAGCGATGATGCATTTTCAAGGTAAAATTATATAAGCTGTTCATTTAAAATGAAACGACTAGCGCTTATTACTAAGTTAAAAATTCTTTTGCTGATCATGACTACTTTTAAAGTGACTTTTAAAATGGTATTTGATGTCGGACAATGTTGTTCTATAATCCGTTCAGTAGACAGGCTACTTCTAATATTCTTGTTTCATTTCTTGAAAATTATTTGTTGATATCCATCTGCTATTTCTGTAAATAATTAATGTATTAGCCAGAGAAAACCCGTCGTTTTCTTGTTATTGCCTATTGTTCATGATATTCATTGTTTTCAGGGATGTCAACCGATCAAAAGAAACTATGTCAAAGATGTAAACGATATTTTATATTATCAGATTTATTTAATCATGTTTGCGAAGATGAAGATGGAGATGTTAATAATGTGACAATAAAAAAACATGAAAATGAATCTTATAATAATAGAAACATTAAAGTACCATTAGATAAATTGTCTTCTACTGATAATAAATCATTTAATAAACAATCAACATCATCTTTATTCAATAACGATCAAGAAAATGAGCATACAAAATATGAATTTGATCCATCAACACTCTTTTCCTCATCACAAAACCATTATCATTCCAACGATTCGCCAACACCTTCGGCTGCATCATCTCGTTTATCATCATCATCTCGTTTGTCAACATCATCGGGTGGTAATAAATTTTCAGATTTTACAAAATATCAACCACAAAATATGACAAAATTAAATCGACGTTCATCATTCAATCCTACTAGAACGCCAACACCGACAACAACAGGAAGACAAACATCGCGTATGAATATTTCAAGTACGAAACATGATAACTCTTATTCACGTAATAATGGTACAAAACTTTCGTCAACTGTAAATCATAAAAATGAACCTGTATATCATATTCCCGTAATGTTAAAACGGTCTCGTTCTCCATTTCATTCAACTGGACGGCCATCAATGACAAATACACGAACTGCAACGCCCACACCTTCTCCAGCAACTTCGACATCTCGTTTTTCGTATTCAAAAGTTGATCCATTTCCACCAGGAGTAACCCGTGTATCAAATTATGCCGAACCACGAACGACAACTTCTCCAAGAGCAAGTTCAGTTGCCTACGTTTACATTCGAAATCCATCAGCAGTACGAGCCTAGTCATTTTCAATTCTAGTCCAATTAAAAAACTCAATTCAAGTACTCAATCTTCCCAATCATTTTTTTTTTGTGTAGAATAGCCAGAATAAAAATTAAATCCTATTTATTTAAATCCAAAGATTTTTCTAACGGTTAAAAGCAGAGAATATGTTGTTTATATTCTCAAAATATGTTGCTTGTATACACAAGTTTTTTTTTGTTTGTTGACACTTTTAATTATTTTTACTTTTTCAAATGATACATTTTAGTAGCGTTATCTAATGTATGATGAAACAAGATTTTGTCTGAATTCAAGAGTGAACGTATAATCCAATATCTCGCTGATACAGTTATACAACGCCATGATTTAGTACATAGAAGAAATATGAGTAACTTCTCCAGTTCTTGTATACACCTACTCTTTAACTATAGTATATTCAATGTAAAATAGTTAGAACGAAAAGATAAATCTACTTTAAAAATAACAAACACTGGGGCTTACTCATCATAGTATATTTAAGTAACAGTTTAAAACTGACTATTGACAAGTCTCTATCAAAGAGTGTTCATTATTAAAGATTGATTAGATTTCTGTGTTATACAAGATTTTCTACCAACATCTTTATACTTAGTAAACGTTATAAACTATTTCACATTTTATTTTATATTTTCTTTACGAATTTATATTTAACAAAAAAAGTTTTTACGTAGTTAGAAAAACAACAACAACAACAACAATAATAAAGAAAAGAAAACAACGGACGAAACAAAAAAAAAATGAGAGTTCATTTGACAATTATTCTGCTGTTTGTCATATATAAATAAAACAAGGTGTGTTTCAATAAATATGAACGACTTGGAGGGCATTAATCTTGGTTTGCAGAAAACAAAAAAAAAGGCCGAAACTAGAACAAGTGTACAAGAAGAAAAAAATTAAATCTCATCATTCATCTGATATCTAAAACTACACTTTTTTCAGATAATTATATTGAGCAAGGAAAACAGACGTTTCCTCACTGTTTTAAACAGTTTATTTTTATTATGTACATAGATACACGAATGAATTGCATATATTATAAATATAAACAGATATAAAAACACACATACACAGATATGTTTGATTAGATCGTATTGCGTAATAAATGATAAGAGATCAGAATAATAATATTGAATTGAAACGAAACAAGAAACAAGAAGAAAAAAAATGAAACAAAGAGAAGAAAACAAAAAAAGTCCATAATATTTGACAAATATTATTCTAATTTACATAAAATCATTGTTGTTATTGTTGTGATTGTCAGTATTGTTCTTACGATGGTATCTTATGTCATGGTCGAATCTAGAAAAATAGGAAGAAAAAAATAAATGAGTAAACAAATGATAAAGTACTAATTTATAAAAAGTTTTTACCAATAGCAAATTTAGATAATAGAGCTTGTGCTGTGGCAGTATCACGTTCCAATGAAGTTACTCTAAATACAATAATAACAATAATCATTAAATATGATATAAACATGATTTAATAAATAAATATTAATACTATTTCACTTAGACTTGTTAAGTACAATACGAAGAAAAATAAATATGATCTACCTGTTAGTAATACGATCCGTTCTTGGTTTTCGCAGTAGTACATCATTGTTTTCTTCTCTAAAAAACAAAAAGTATACACAGATTATTTTAATATAGAAACATTCAACTTATCTAAAAGATCATAAGAAAATTATACAGCAGAAAGAGTTACGAAAGCTTTAAATTTAAAATCCCCTCGTTCTAGTTTTACCACGAAATAAAAACAAAAATAAAAATCAAACATAAAGTGAATTCTCTTTCTGATTTAAAACCAAATGTCTCTAGTAAGCTTGAGTACATAAAAAAAGAAGAAGCTTTCTTTACTATTACCATCATTGAACTATTTGATAATTGTTGTGAGAAAATATTTTTTTTTAAGTATCAAGTTAGAGAAGCAAAATAATGAACAAAAAGATACACTTCGTCCGTATTGAATATAGTTCGGACATTGTCGAATTTAGATCGTTAAAGCTTTAGAACTAACTCTATTTACTTCCCACTATTATCTACACATCAGAAAAAAATTCTAGACAAATCGTAGAATGACACTAAGCGAATAATAAAATTACGTATTTTACAAAAAAATAACAACGAATTATTAGTAAAAAAACAACTGCAAAAATTTAATTCATTTTTTTTCTTTTTTCTCGTTCATTAACGATTGTGATTCTTCTGTAATGTCAATTTTAAATAAAGCAACCCTCATTATTCTCTTAAACTTAATGTTAAATAAAATATCTACCTCAAAAGCAAAATTTGATGAGAAAACTCACGGAATCATTGGTGTAAACTTTGCTGGTAGTATTAAACGAACACGTTTAATAATAGGTATGAATCTACGATACAGAAGTACAGAATTTTTTTGTTTTTTCATGAAAAGGAACTTTTATAAAAAATAAAAAATAAACTAAATTCTTTTAGAATTTTTAATACTATACATTTTATTCAAGCAATAAAAAATCTTACTTTGCTAATGTATGTTGTGTTGGCTGATAAATTTGATGTTGTAGTTGTTGTGTATGATCGTCGTCAGTATTGATTTGTGTACGTGTCAAAAATTCAGTAGGACTCATTGATTTTATTTTCTGTTCTAAAAAATTAGCATAAAAAAATAATTTTTTCTACTTATTTCAAGCGATTATATTTCGATGTTTATATAGACATAATATATGACCTAAATACAAACCTTCTTCTTGTTTCATTTGTTGTAGTTCATGTTCTGTAATGTATTTGAATTGTCGAGCTAAAAAGAGTTAGAATAAGAAAAAAATTAAAATATAAAATATTCATGTTTGAGTATTATGTGCTAACTTACGCTTTGGTTTTGGAACAGGATCTTGAAAACCACTTTCAAAAAATTTCTTCTTATCTTTGAATGAACGTTCAGATTCGGTAACAGATAAATCAGACTAAATAAAATAAGTCGATTAGTAAAGAATATTTGAGAAAGAAACACGTCATGTTTCTCAACATTATGTATATTATGTTTATTGACAATTGACAAGCAACCTTATCATATTTATCAACTGTTTAAACATACTTCATCTATTTCAAAACCATTATGCGATTGTTTTTGATTGTTCACAGGAAAATGATCGGATATTGGTATAAACTGGCGAAATTCGGCTGTGTTTGGTCGTACAAATGATGACGATGTGAATGATATTTCTGTTGGAGATATTGTTGACGTTGAATTTAATAAAGAAGGAAACGGAGGCGAAGAGTTATGATTATTACCATTATTATTATTCATGTTATTATTATTATTAGTAATTTGTCTTGAAGATGATGAATCATTATGATCATACTGCAAACGTTTAGGTTTAATAGGGATGGGAGGTGGCAATTGTGTGTAATCATTATTGTGACTATAGTTTGTATTGTTTACGGTAGCTCGTGATGTTAATGTTGTCTGATGAGCTGAATAATGATTATTTGTATTGTCATCGATGATGGGAATTAAGTTTTTGTCAATCTATGAACAACGAAATATATTTAGAAAAATCGAACATAGTAAAACACAAAAAAAAAATATATTTACTCGTGGACTTAATTTTGGTGATAAAGTTCGATTTGTTACTTTTGATGGTAAATCGGTCATGTTTTGTAAACCATTATGCTGTTCAGTTGTACGATGATTAAGTCCTGAAATTGGAGGTAATACATGTTTTTGTTGCTGTTGCTTTTGTAATGCGTGACGCATTAATGGTGGAGTTGTCGATTGTCGACTTGGACTTGGTGAATGTGGTGTTTTTGAAAGTTTACTATTGTTATTTGACGATGGTACAGGGGATATTTGAGACTAAAAATTTAAAAACATAATGAGATAACATCTGGAATATATAATATTTTTAAGCGCAGTCACTTGCAGTCATATTCTTGACTAACGTCTTTCTAGTCTAACAGAGTCAAGACATTGACAAAATATTAGTTAATATACATACGTCTTTTGGTTTAAAACCATGACAGATTAATAAATTAATACTTTCACTTGGCATACTAATTGCTTTTTGAGCATCTTCTAAGCGTTTACCAAATAAACTTTGATTATTAACCTATAATGACATGAATACATAGTTTATAGAAGAAATTCTCAAGTCACTTTTGTACGTTATGTGTGCGTTGTTGTTCTTGTTCGATTTTTTATTATTATTGTAGAGAAAGATGAGAACTAAAAAATTGTATCCATCGTACTACTGCTTGCGCTTGTTGTGGTGCATTTGATTCCGACAATGTATCTGAGTTTGTACGTAACAAAAAATCATGGTTGAAGATAAATACTCGACAACTGCATGTAATAATAGCACTTTCAAAGTATGATAACGAAACACTGGTGTTCGGTTCATCATTAAAATTGAAAATTCAAAAAAGAGATGTTTTTTGTGTTTATGTGTAGAGAGAAGACAATAAACGATACAAAAACATAAACGCACACATACGAAATAATGCAAATAGTGACGAGACAAAATAGACGATGAAATTTCTCAATTGTAAATACCTCTAATATTCTTGTACCAACAGTCAAATGACCATCTGCAGGGCTGCCTTCTTTTACCTAATAATTTATTATCAAAATAAAGCATTATGGCGTTGATGTCATGGTTTCTATTACCTCTGTGACAAATATACCATCATCTTCTTGATCGTCGGGATTTACACGTTTACCATCAACACCACCGTTAATACGAATACCGAGCGGTTCACCGGAAGCACGTAAAATTTGTATTTCCTTCAAATGTAAATGATAATAATTAGAATATTGTGGATAAATTTAAAATATAAATACTTTTAATCCGCTTGGTTGTGGTTCATGTCGCACCAATAATAAAACTTCAGTTGTTTCTTGAACAAGAGCATCAACTGCCTCCATGTGTGTTGCTTTACTAACATCACGATTATTTACCTAAGAATAAAATATTAGTAAGTAGTGAGAGATAGTATATACTTTAAAGAACATACTTTTAAAATACGATCACCAATACGAAGGTTTGTCCGAGAAGCTGAACCACTTGGTTGAACCTAAAAAGAGACAGGATTATACAAATGAATAAAATAACAAAAAACCTAATGACATTTACCTTTGAAACAAAAACTCCACGTTCGGTTATACCAAATGGATGGCACGCCTGATCTGATCCACCAACAATACTAAGACCCATAGGACCACTTCCCTTGGCTATTCTTACTTCCTACAAGAAAAAAATTGTTTAGTTTATTTCGATGTATTTACTACTAGATACTTGTTAATAGGAGTAGACATTTTCTTACTTCAACTGTATTGTCAATTGAATGTGTATCCACTGGCGAATCTTTATTCAGCGAATTTGTTTTCGGTGTATGGTCGTCAAAATGTCGTTGTCGTGACTCACTGATTACCGACTGTTGCTGTTGTTCCCGTTGTGTTAAATATTTTTCTCTATAGAGAACAAGTTCAAGACTTTTTCCAACATTCATAATGATATCAACCGCTTGATCGTGACTGGCCGTTGATACATCGTAACCATTGATAGCTAATATTCGATCACCGACTAATATTTCACCTTGTTTATCAGCAGCACCATTTTCCGTTAGGCGTGATATATACAAATCATAATTATCAACAGGTGACTGTTGTTCATCGATACCGTTCATGTTCTCATGTTGATTATATCGCCCGCCAGCAATTGAAAATCCAAATCCTTTTTCATCACGTGTGATGATTGTTGTAAATTTTTCACCTTCTTTTAGAGTATTTGTGTGCTGTTGTTGGTGATCTTGTCCTGCTATCGTAGAAGTCGGTGATGGTATAATTAACTCACGTAATACGATCATTTCGATATTATCACCGGCATTTTTTAATGCTAATACCGCTTCATGATGTTCAACATTATTTAATAAAACACCATTTACAGATAGTAATTTATCGCCCACAATTAAACCAGCTTGACCAGATGGACCTTCTTCACTCACTTTCGTTATGAATATACCCTGGAGAGAACAAAAGAAATCAATAAAGATTTTTTTTCTCTCACTCTCTCTGTTGATCACTTACATAATCGTTATCTTTGTAAGGTGTTGATCCAACTCCACCAGCAATACTAATACCAAGGCCCAGATTTTGTGTTCGTCGAATAAGGAGAGTAATTTGTTCATGTTGAATAGTCATTGGACGAGAAGAGAATTGCTTTGACTAAAAAATATAAAAACAAGCGTTATTATTCTAGAAGTGTACATAATGTTAAAGGTATTAATCACACAGAAAAAAATTAGTCTCGATAACAGTGAGAGAAGTATCATGGGAGAAAACAAGAAATGGACAATTTGAACCGAACAATTACTGTATTTAATGACTTAAGAAAAGTAAATTGAATGTATAGATAAGATAGCATTTCAAGTAATATAAGATTTTAATTAGAAGAAAAACATCTTTGACAACTAATATATTATCGGAGTGAACATGTACAGCAAAATGTAAGCAAACGATATTTTTAGTAACAATCTTTTTGCCATGCCTCGAAGTATTGTACGGGAAAAAAGTTTCGGATACGTACATCTTTTGTTGGACTTGTAAGAGATGTTTTATTTGGACTTTGATTTAATATTTGCTAAAAACAATAATTAAAAATAGTTTGTATTATTTCACAAAATTGATGATCTTTTTACTTACATCTAGTGAAAGTTGATCACCATTTTTATTGAGTATACGTTTATTCTTTAAATGATGTGGTGTGTCTCTACGATGAAGTTTTTGTGATCCACTATCTTTCGTTTCTCCTTCATTTATTGCTGTATCATCGGTAAACTCAACGTGTTTTTCTATAAGAGATTGATCACCGGTATGGTAAACATCACCACTGCTATCATCAGGATTATGGTCTGTCTACAATAAGAATAGAATATCAATAGTACATAAACGCAACTACTTTCAGTTAGTTATACATCTGAGTCATGATGATAACCGGAACTTGTTTCAGGTGGACAATATTCAATTGATTCATGTGCATGCGAAGAAGTCGTCACGACTCTCGGTCCATCTAAATAAAAATCATACAAAACCATGACTAACGGGTGACAAAACATATCACAAGAAAAAACGTTTCATCTACCACATCGTTTACTGCATTCATATCAAGCAAAATTGTGATATTCGATATATAAAAAGAAAGGACCACTGACAGTTTGAGCTTATTGGAGATACGTCTGAGAAGTGCTAGTACAGTTAGTAAACACATTTATTTTATAAATTCCTAAATCTATCACTAAAGATATAGATAATCTTTCAATGATTTTACTCATTTAATTTACCTGTAAGAATTTTATTTTGTAACGACGACGTTGGAGATGATAGTGATTGTTGTTTATTATCAATTATTTTTCCTTCATTATGTTCATGTTCATCGTTTGTATGATTACTATGAATTGAGCCAGAATGTTGATTTGCATGTCCATGATGATGTAATAAATGTCCGTCTGTATGTAGTTTTTTGGCTATCTTATTTCTCCACGTACGAAGATCTTTTGGATGTGGTGTATTATGTCGTTGAAGACTACTCTAAAATTACAGACATAAAGTAAATAATTAATATCAAACACTTCAAAAAACAAAACGGTGATTTACTTCTTTGATGTCTTCAAACTGATCGGCAAATTTAACTGATCCCGATCGTTCATGTCGATCTTCTTTATCTGATATATCAACAATATGTTTTGTCGGTGTGGTTTTTGATAGAGGTGAAGATGCAATATTTTGTGTTGTTACAATGGGTGTCGATTCATGATGTGAAATTTGAGATTTGGAGGTGCTCAGTAAATTCTCTACAATAGAAAAATTTATTAGAAATAAATCTTTAATTTTTATTATAAATAAAGCAAAATGATATTAACGAAAAATGCAAAAGTGTATTTACTAGGAATCGGGGGGAAAAACAGAGAGAAATAAAAAAAGAAAAGAAAAAGAAGATGCGCGCACAGATATACCAGCAGTTCAAAAAGAAAGAATAGGAAAAGCATAAAAGTGAAACATATGTGTATAAACTGTGCGTAATATACGGAAGACCAATTAGCAGCAGCAGAGCAACAACCTATTTCTATACGCATATAAATTTTTTTTTGTAAATCTATCTATACCTCTCTTAATAAGCACTTTGACCGTATTTTCTTTCAGTAGCTATAAAAATAACAATAAAAACGTAATAGTCGGCATGAGTAATTGCAAAAATGTGACATAGTAGCTAATTGGTTTTGTTTTTGTTTTTATATCGATCTACTTTTTCTGTCATGCAAAGGATAAACGTTAAACTTCTGAACTATCGTAAAGCTTTACGTTCCTTCGTATTGTATAATCGATCTAGATGAGAAGCTGAGCAATAAATAAACTAAAGCGCCTATTGATAGTACCAATCTGATATTAGATGAGAAAAGAATGTCACAATTTTTTAAGCGAATAAAGAAATCATCACTAGTGTCGAACAAAATTAACAGCAGCAAAACAAAAAAAGATTAATTTATTTATGTGAGAAAAATTGTAAAAGATATGAGATAAAAATATCCTACCGTTTATAAAATGTTCATCATCATCATATTCATCTGGCACAAGATAAATTTGTACATTTCGTTTTAGACGTAAAAACATACTTTTTTTATCGTTTAAATTTAAAATAGAAGAGAATATCTGTTTCTTTCGATAAATAAACGTAATTTATCGTATTTAAGGTTCGTATTCCGATTACATTTGATTAAATATATGTCAAGAAGCAAAGAAAAAAAGAAAAATAATCTTTGGATTAAGTCAGATAATATGTCTCATCTCATTGTAGTTTATTCAAATTTGTGTTTTTTTTGTTTTTTTATATTTACAAAAGCCATTAGAAAATTAATAAAACATACATTTCGTTTTTTTTTGTGAAGTAAAAGAAGAAGAACAAGTCAAATGTCTCACTTTATGATGAAGAAAGAATCTTTGTACTGCAACACAGTACACACACACACACACACACACACACATACACGTCTTATTATTCATTTTTTTACAGACAATAGTCTACATACATACCTGTTGATGCTGTTGTACAATGTTGTTGTGGTAACAAATAACATGTCAAAATTTTTTCACCTGTATTATTATCAACATCTGTTTGAAATTTTAACATTGGTTGTGCTTGATTTTCTGCTAACCATATAGCTTTTAAATCACAATCTAATAATGAACATGGTAAATATGGTAATCGATTACCAGATAAATCTAGTACATGTAAATGTTTTAATTTTGATAATTCATTTGGAATTCGAGTTAAACGATTATCGCGTAAAGATAAAACACCCAATAATTCACATCCACTTATCTAAACAAATATATAATAAGTATATTTAACTACTTAAGTGTAAATATTCAAAATGTTTTTAAGAACGATCGATCACCATAAATAATCTCTCTTGTAAATAAACTCTTACCTCGACTGGCAATAACGTTAACTGATTTCTGTCTATATTTAAATTTGATAATTTTTTTAAATTTCCTATTGTTATAGGTAATTCACTTAGAGTATTTTCTGTTAATATCAATTCATTTAATGATATACATTGTCCAATTTCGTTACATAATTGTCCGAGATTATTTGAATCAATTTTTAATATTAATAATTTTGATAATTGTCCGATGGTTGCAGGTATTTCTTCCAATTGATTTGTAGATAATTCTAAATTTGTTAACGATTCTAAATCGCCAATTTCATTTGGCAATTGTGTTAATTTATTATCGGATATATCCAAACATTGTAGTCGTTTTAAATGTCCAATATCAATGGGTATTTGATTTATTTCATTTATATCTAACCATAATTCACGTAGAGATATTAAACGTCCTATACCATTAGGCAATTGTTCAATTTCATTACTACCCAAATCGAGTGATTCTAATCGTTGTAATTGTGTTAATGATTCAGGTAATACTTTTAATAAATTTTCTCGAACTTCTAATAAACGAAGATTGATTAAACTAAAATAAAATAAAAAGAAGAGATCAACAGGTTTATAATCGTACTATAAAATCAATCTTGTTGAGATCTTATTATTAAAAAGATGTTCTTTCTATTTTTTTTACCTGCCAATTTCATCTGGAAGTTGTGTAAGTGAAACATCATTCAATGTTAACTGACTTAAATTACGCAAATGAATAATACCAGATGGAAGACTAAAAAGAATAAATAAATAAACAAACAAATAAACAAATGAACACCTTAGGAGTAATAATCAGAACAGAAAAAACAAAGATGACATACTTTTTTGCTAGTGGATTACCACTACAATCTAATGCTTGTAAACTTCGACAATGTCGAATATTGTCTGGAATTTCGGCTATGTCTAAAAGGAATAAAATAAAATTTCCTAGAGTTATGAAGATACATTTTGATTTTTAATAGTCTTTGGATTGATATTCGTCACTTATTGTCTTCATTTTTGACTTTGTCGAATTGTTTAAGAGCTATCGTATATGTTATCAAACAACTGATAGGAAAAGTATTAGTAGTCCATTTTCATTCACAAAATGTTTAACGTAGTAAGGCCATACATAATCAGCATTTTTATTTAACAACTTCTCCTCCTTATTCAGACTTTACGTAAAAATACTGCTAAATTAAACCTAAAACGAGTTTACTCTTTTAGGATTAATTGAAAAGTAAACGGAGTATCTTTTATTTTTTGTTTCAAGTCACCATCTAATATCGTTCGTCAAGAAAACTTTCGTTTTCTTACCGTGTCACGTTATACCCTTCTGTTGAGCTAGGATCTTTACCAAAGGTACTCAACAAAGATGGACGGGAAACAAGAAATCTGCGGAGAAACTCTGAGGAGGAAAACAATTCTTTTGTTCGGAGAACTAGTCTGAAACGATCTAAAACTGGTGAGGCGAGATTTTCACGAAGTGAAACATTTTTTTCGACTAAAAACGTGATCATTACTCAATGACGGAGCAGCGATGACATTAACATTGAAGTATAAAGTTTTCAATTGATTTTTGTGTGTATTACTATAACTGTTTTGAATTAAAACAAGCCATTTTGTCAACACATGTCAGGAAAGTTGAAAACTATTGCTGTTGAAGAGGAAAAGCTAGTACACAAAGCGAGGTAAATGTTTTGAACGAGGTTGGATAGGGGATGATTCCTGAAAAATCTGTTCCTCGTGTATCTCTGGTACTCAATACACTATTGCAGAGAAATGTTTTTTTCGACATTTTTATTTGTTAAGTTATAGGATTCTAAACATAAAAGCTTAGTTTTTGAAAAGTTTTTCATATTTGTTGTTTAACTGGAGAAGGAAAGATCTAGAAAAAATATTCCTTTGCGATAGTACGTTGAGTACCTTCGGTAAAGGTCTTCGCTTAACGGAAGGGCGTAACATGACACGATAAGAACACGAGAGCTATCTTGACGACCGATATTAGATGGTGACTTGTAATCAAAGTAAAAGCTCCGTTCAGTTTTCAATTAATCATTAAAGTCGTTTTAGATTTAATTTAGCAGCATTTTAACGAAACGCTCAAACAGTAGAGAAAGGTACCATAAATGGTAAACATATTTAGAACCTAAAAATGTTTAGCTAGTATAAATGGAAAAAAAAAATTAACATCCAATTTTAAATCTTATTTTTAACAATGAATTGAGAAAAACACTCATCTTCAATTCAAAAATTGTAATGAATACCAGCTTTTAGATATCTCTGCAAACTACGTCTGGTTTTTTGATTTTGCTATATTCAAGACAATTTATTATATATTGTTTTTTTCATATAATCAAGTAATTTTTCTTGACACTTATTAGTTTCTCATAGAAATTTTTATTTTCAACTCTTTTTATTGCCACTTGTATGAAATGCAAATGGAACAAATTTAAGTTTAAACTTCCAGTTTAGTTTGTATGCTTCTCTTAAATAGACAATAAAATTAATAATTTTTTTTAAAAATAATATGCTGGGTATATATATGAATACGTGTAATCTTTCCTTTCTCTCTCTCTCTCTTTTTCTCCTTGACGTAAACGGATGAATGTGTGTATGTAGCGAATACTTATTACGGTAGTATTAATCGAGCGTATGCATCTATATGAAATGAATGAATGAATGAAGAAAAATCGTATATGGAAAAAGGAAATCATTGTTTCATAAAAGCCTATGTTCATCCCCATTATTTTTTGTTTTTTGAGGTAGTCAATAAGAGGAAAGAAAGAAGATCTTTATCATTGACAAATGAAATCAACTACTTTTCATTATTGAAACAAGAATAAGATTGGAAAAAAAATGATCTATGGGATAGATACGAAATAAAAACGTATTTAATTGCTATTCATGTAATTTCTGTTGGAATGTTTTCTGTTGGAATTAGAACTGTGACACACATCAGGCAGAAAATTTTTTTCTATTCATTTTTACTACAACAAAGGAAAAAAATCATTTCTCTTATACAATATAATGCGTCAGTAAAAACGACGTTTTTCTTTTTCCTACGAAAAGATTGTAAGCGAAAATATTGTATCGTCTATGTGAAGTGACATTCCTACTGCTCTCACGATTTCCAATAACCTCTCAATCATCAATCTTTCAGCTATACATCAACTTTGCTATATACCAATGAATGAAAAGAGAAGCATAAATAAGCGTAACTATGCTCTACATAACTTGTAAGGTGTCTTTGATCCGACGTCTACGTCTATAAATTACGATAACATGAGTTCGTTCTTTGTCAAGTCGAATGTATGATGTATTTTAATAGAATAATATCATTATCGATTTGCAAGTTTTTGTAATAGCTGTTAAAAGAGAATACTTCAACATGTCGAAGATCTTCCTGAGAAGATTTTTACATGAAATTTTCGCTAAAAAACAGTTTTTAACTTATTTTTTATGTTAAGTATGTCACGAGTCAGATGCTTACCTAATACGTAAAAAAGTTTGTGCGTGATTAAAACAGTTTTGATAATAAATATTTGGGTCCTTCTCACACAAGAGTAAATTATAATTTTTTTATTCAATTTTAGAATTTTTCTCTTTGCATCATGTTCTTGTCCTAATTTATTTTCCATAAGATTTAATTATACTAATATTATCTTATATTTTTTCTTCTTTTTTTTTTTTTTTTCGATGCAAACAAAATCAAACAGCAAACTATTATTACCTCATAAAAAATTTTTAGACAAAATTCCTACCATTTCTTGAACAATCTAGTTCTTCTAAATTAATCAACTGGCCAATTTCAGGCGATATTCGTTGTATATCATTATCACTAAATGTTAATCGACGTAATTGTATTAAACGATAGACACCCTAGAAATAGAAATTCAAAAAGATGTTAAAATATATATCGAGATATCATTTTTTCATTCAATTTTTTGTTTAATGAAAAAAAAAAAAAAACAGATGGTAATGAACGAAATTATTTTTTGTTTTTTTGTCGAAAAATGATTAAAAAAAAATGAGTAGCATGTTTTCTTTTGCTGCTTGTGTATTATATTAAGAACAATCACGCATATATATATTTCTTTCGTTTTAATTATGAGAAACACGCCAACTACAAAAGCAGAACATTGATTTTTTACTAGAGAAAATCTTATCATTCCCTCTTAATACAAAAAACCGTTTATTCTACTCTTTATCGGTATAAATGTGTTGAAGTTTTTGATCACGCATTTTACTACATAAGTTTCACTATTAAAACATTAATATTACAATTTTAAGAGGAGAAACGCGATCTTTTTAGAATAGAAATGTCATCATAATATCGTTTCAATATTTTAACAATTTTATCAAAACATTTTTCTATATTAATAAAATCTATTAGAAAAAGAAAAACGACTTTCTTACTTTTGGTAATTCTTGTAATTGATTTGCATCAAGTAATAGTTCTTCTAATGTTCTTGTATAACGTAAAACATCATCTGGTACTGCTGTTAAATTACAATGACGTTTATCAACTTGTTCCAAATTACGATTACAAAATGGCAATGGAAAACATTTAAACATTGTTTTTTATTAAATTAAATTAAAAATAATTCTCGTTTTTCAAATTCATTATAATAATGATAAATAAATCAATAAATAATTGAATAGAAAAAATTAACTAACAAGAAATAACTACTACACTCTTTGAAGATTATTGATTGAGTTTGAATGACCAATATTACTGCATAGTTTCATATCTGAAAAAGAAAATAAGAAAAAAGATATCAACACATATTTAATAAGTGGAAATAAAAAAAATAAAAAAATAAAAATAGCGATATTATTAGCAAAAGGCGAATATTTGATAAATAAACGAAAAATTATAAATAATCTATACATGCTACTATTTCTTTATGTAATCAAATGGTACAAAAAACAAAAAACAAAACATTTTTCAATGATATGAATACAGATGAGTTGGATCTGTTTTTTTCTTTCAAAAATA
This sequence comes from Didymodactylos carnosus, assembly GCA_905250885.1. Lineage (NCBI taxonomy): Eukaryota > Metazoa > Rotifera > Eurotatoria > Philodinida > Philodinidae > Didymodactylos > Didymodactylos carnosus. Next base: position 807 of record CAJNOQ010000411.1, on the reverse strand, counting down.
TATAGTTTTTGTATGATCATTTGGAAACAAAAAACAATAACAAACAAATAGAGAGAATAAAAAGTGTGTTTAGGATAAACTTTTTTTTCGTAAAGAATCTCTCATATTCGATGGATCCCTTTTTATACTTCGTCTTATAAAGTCAACATGAAAAATTGCTAGCCATTCTCGACATCCGTCACATACACTATATTATTTTCTTTTGATATTTTTAAAAAAAATATTAATTTTTTAATAGATAAAAAAAAAAAAAGAAACTTTTTTTTGATCCACTTACAACATTCTTATTTAATTACAATCTTTTCGATTTACGAGTTTATTAAAACTCATTGAAGAATTTTTAAGAAAAAAATACGAGATCCAAAAATTTATACCATTAAAATAATAAAAACTTCATATTTTATTTTCTTATGAGGAAAAAAGTAACATTCCCGATAACTCAATTAAACATCATTTAAAATAGAAAAAAGCAATAGGATTCACCTGTCATCTAATTTTCGGGTAGAAGGAAAAAAAAATAATTTTTTTCAAGGAAAAATAGAGTTAAATTTTAATGTTTTTTTACTTACCTATTGAAATGGAGAAAAAAAATTATTTTTCCAACTATGATGGAACAATAAAAAGTGAATATAAATAAGGAAAAAAGAGCAAGTTTAAGCTATAGCATCATCTATATTTTATATGTTATTAGTTTTAAAACGATGAAGAATCACACACACACGACACACAAAAACAAAAAAAATAGTGTCTACATATGTGTGTGTGTGTGTGTGTGTGTGTGTGTGTGTGTGTGTGTGTGTGTGTGTG
>CAJNOQ010000410.1:0-51601 GCA_905250885.1 Didymodactylos carnosus | reverse complement strand
TTTTCGTTGGTGAAGAGTTTTCTGGCATACAACGACATCAGATGTGAAGCGAGGGATTCTGATTGTTCTATGGGCTGATAAACAGCAAGAAGAAGTGACTTTGATGAAGTATGATCTGATTCTAAACTCAGAACACATCGTACAAGCAATGGGCGAAACTGCAACAGACTTCTGCCTAAATACTCTACAGTTCTCCATAAACGATCATTTTTTCATTTCAGTCTCTTTTCGTATGCATCTTGAAAATTCGATATCTCGAAAACAAAGGTGCGAGGGGATAAATCCTCTTGAGGTTTTTCATACCTCATTGAGGTCTACCTATCGCCAACAGATGGGACCTAAAGGGCTTAAACACCTAAATATGTTCCCTCGTGAGTAATTTGCGAATAGTTGGCGCTAGTAGAAGTTGTGTGTATACAGCGATGTTGATTTTTCATTTTAGATCTTATCTTGCTTTGTCGACAAGTTGTATGATCATATCGTCTCGACAGCTTTTATTCGTAACGAAAGTACATTCTATCCATAAGTAATTAACATTACCACTTCTATATAGTACTGTGGAATTGATGAAAGAAAAGAAAAATACTACAATAAGTAAATTCTAATTCTAACATAGATTTGTGTGGATTCAATTAGAGTTAAATACTGGAACAAATATTGAGTGTTATCGCGTACGCCATAATGAAAACAAATTTTTTTTCTAATGAATTGTGTGTTCAAGTATAATAAATTCACTGAATCTGTAGACACTTTTTTCATATAAATAACCGAACAATGAATTTTTATTTATCATTGACTATGATAACATTTTGTTAGTGTTGGCGAATACAGACATATTATTGATTTTCAATATTTCTTAAATAATTCTCATTCTGAAATCTCTGCTAGATGATGTTGGAATAAAATAACTAATTCGTCAACATTCATATATTTTTAATTAGTTATCGATTCATAACATAAGCTCCGTCTAAACAAAAGACGAGGGCTACAGAATATTTGAAAACTTCTTGAGAAAATTAACCGTTCTGCATTTCTTGTCTTCAAGACACAACCTTAAAACGCGGTGCGTGATGATGAACGTAAAAGCTTTCTTCGATTTAATTTTTTCTGTACCGATAGCTTGCTTCATTTTAATCCAAAAGCCTCGGAGTAATAATTCGTCTTCTCTGAGCGACAGTACCCAGGCCTACTCGTTACTCCTCTATGGAGCGTTTGTAGCTCATAGTAATAGATGTAAATACTAATCTTTTAGAATATGATATGCCTTTGAAAATAACAATTTAATTAGTAATACACTACAAAGCAAAGATGTACAACCCGATCCAACCCAAAGGTGTAGTTTGAATACAACGGCGTTGATTTGAGCCGAAGTATTGAACTATCAGTTACAGATATATACTTCTTATTCTTACCCAAAACAAAATTCAAATTTCTGTTGAAAAGATGCGCATCTCTTTCAAACAGGTGATCGTTTTTTCAACAAATCGTTGTGAAACTTCGAAGCAAACTATATGTTGATATAACAGTACGTAGTACAAATTTAGAGTGAATACTAAGCAATATCGTAGTTAATAGATCACTTCCTATTCATACACGAATGCACGTAACATATGCGCAATTCTGACTTAAACCACGTAAGTTATGCTTCTTAAGCCTCAACAAAGCTCATTTTGAGAACAGAATACAATTACTGTGCGGAGGAAAACATGTACAATTTGGGTGTTGGAGTTTTGGATTGTTTTAGAACCTTATCTCGCCAAGAATACTTAAGTCTACTTAAGACTTTTAGGTCTAGCTTAAGCGAGTTCTGTTTTGCGGTTGACAAGTGAGTTCTGGTTTGCGGTTCACAAGTGTTTAAACAAGCATACGTTTTAACCCTTGTATACTTATCTGTTTCACCACCGTACTGCAACGTTTACGATAAGTTTTTTTGTAAATATCTAGTGACGAATTTCAGGTACGCACTACATAGCTGTACTTACTATGCAGATACAAAATCAGTTTTCACTGTAAGATTGGAAATTATTTATGGAAAATGCTCGGCCAATTTCAAAGAGTACATATGGTGACTGCCCAAGGATTTTCCAGTTTATAGAAAATCGAATTTCCAACAATCTAGAAAATCGTCGTTGAATTTCTATAAATAATTTTCAAGAAAGCAGAAATTCGTTTTTTATTTCATTTAAACTGGAAATTTCTTGGCGGGTCTGCACCGAGTGGCGATGCGACCAGATTGTATGGGGGTTGACCCCGCTCATGCTTTTGAGAAATTTTTGGTGAACGTCTTCCTACCAAAACTTCGCGCCACCACTGTCTCTGCCTAAATCAAAAATCTTACTGGTATAGGCAGAATTGTGATCTAAAGTAGAAACTGTCAAAGCTGATTTAAGTGTAATATGAGTGTCTTTATGTGATGCTCTTATACCTACACTGATTGCAAAACAAAAAGATGAATAAGTATTAGGTCTAGAAATTCCTGGGCGAATTTCCACTTTCTAGAAAATCGCCGGGGATTTCCAGATTCTTGGAAATTATTTATAGAAATTCGATTGATTTTCTATAAACTAGAAAGTCGCCGGCGATTTTTCAGTTTATAGAAAATCCTCAGCGATTCTCCACCTTTATAGAAAATCGAATTTATGGAAAATCAAGTTGATTTTCTATAAAGTAGTCTCTAAAAGAAAAAGTTTATTACGAAACTTAAAAGGGTATAGAGAAGTGCAACCATTTCTAAACTCTTTTAGGTTTCGTAGAAGACATGGTGCAGTACGAAACGGTTTAAGTGCATAAATTCTAGCAGTTTTTTTTGTAAAAATTCTTTGGTCTGAGCAAGTAGACCATTTCAGCAGCTTAGGCGTGTTTTCATTGTATAGGGCGGCGAAAACTGCCTGAAACTTCTGTAATTTTTAATTTTTCGAGAAAAAGTCATGAAGAAAAAACATAACGAAATAAGCAAATGCACTCTGATCAATCGTTTCAATGCACTTAAAACGGTTTCGTACTGCACCTTGTCTTCTACGAAACCTAAAGGGTTTAGAAATGGTTGCACTTCTCTATACCCTTTTAAGTTTCGTAATAAATCTTTTTTTTTTAGAAAGTAGAAAATCAACATTTCCTAGAAAGCTAGAAATTTGTCGAGGAATTTCTATATACCAGAAAATCGCCGGCGATTTTTCGATCGATTTTCTATAAAGTGGAAATTAATTCAAGATTACGGTGTACTCAGAGACTTGACTCTGACAATCTTTTTCTGAGTTATTAAAGTAACCCTAGAATATACTTGTTTCCTGTAAATACGTACTTTAAGAATGTTCTAGATTCGCTTCTGTAAACATCTGACTAATACACGTAAGAAAAGGCGCATTACTTTCTCTTATCTAATGCGTGGATTTCTAATCAAACAAGCACGTGTGGAATTGTAAATAAATTTTTAGAATAATATTTGAGAATGCAAACTGCGAAGAAAAACAACTTAAAATACATATTGACTTGAAGAATTCGTCTTCTGGATAATGGGAATCGAGTTGGAGAAGAAATTTTTCTCGTATGGGTATCAAATTCATACCTACACACGTCTCTGTCACACCGTTCAGTGACTTTATATCTTGTCCGTTGTTCTAACTATCTTATGGCTGTCAAGCTTGTAGAATTAAGCATCTTTTTGGCGGCTCTCTCTAAAATCTATCCTGAAACGAAAGGAGACTCTAGAGGATCTCCAGTTTGTGCGGTCAGACCACTGATCAGATACCTGTAAGTAAAAAAGTCCTTGTCTGTTTTCCTGGTCAGGAACTGTTTTTCTCCTGGTCAGTGGAAGAAATCAAGACCACGAGCTTGTTGTATATATGTAAAAATTAGGTGTACTGCTCGCTAATCGCCTACACTGCACAAAAATCTGTAGAAACCATACTACTAAAACCCAACCAAATCAGTAGAATGTGTTCTTTGAAAACTGAAGAACAGAATATGTGTTCTTCAGCCTATTTTCACGCTTTTGTTCTTTAGTAGAGTTTTTGTTCTTCAAAAAATTAGTTCTTCATTTTTATAAAGAGCAAAAAACGAATTCTTGTTCTTCAGAAAACATCATTTTTGTTCCCCAGCTTTCTGAAGAGCGTAAATCATATTTTTGTTCTTCAAAGAATAAGAATCCACAGTCCATTAAAATATTCGTTTATAAAAATGCGTGTATCGGCGCAAATTGAGGAGAGACGGTGAATGCGATGAAATGGTAATAATGACTGCCTTCTACAAACATAAAGCAATAAACAAACAAACATTTTTTTGCGACCTGCATGCTCGCCCTTAGTTTTGTTGAAATCTTTTCTGTCAAATCATTGGTTTTTAGATGATTATTCTTCTTTCATGTTCGATTCTATCATAGTTTTGTCTGTTGGTTTTCATTTGTGATAAAGAGGAAATTTAGAAGTAAAAGAGGAGTTCCAGACGGTGAGGCACAATTAAGTTGTTTTAGTCTTCCAGTTTGACCTTCTGGCTTTGACGATTAGCTTTTTTAGGCTATAAGAGAGATTTCTCTTCTTTCGTGTGTGTTATCTATCTGTATCATCATTCTTAATGATATAGATAGATTAAGAATGATGATATGGATAGATTCTGCATGTTTGTTCATCTGCCACTTATGGCATTTGTGGTTTCTGCCTTTTTTGTTCTCTCCTCAATCATGTAGTTGAGTTGAGCTGCGGTTGATTAATTCATCGAAGATTAGATTTTCTAAGTGGTACTAGGTAGCTCACTCAACCCTCTCTAATCTGATGCATGCTTTTATACTAACATTTCTTTCATTCATTTACCCATTTTTCTTGTATGCTGCTCACAAAGTGAGCTATTTTTTTTACTTTTTCTGACATTATTTTCTCGTTTATGCTGTATTATGTTTAACTAAACCTGTTTTGTGTTCTTTCATGAGAAACTTTTCTTATTTTGTAAATCATCTTTCTGCTTATTAATGCAACTAACATTTCAACTTACTAATAAATTTTTATACCAACAAACTGATCAAAATCTTCTATGACGGTAGCTCTGTATATGAAAAGAAAGCCACGTTCTTAAAATAAATGCAATCATGAGGATTTGAGTTCTTCAGCCGATATCTGTGTAAAACAGTTGTAAAACAAGGCAAAAAAGAATTGTTGTTCTCTAATGAACGAAAATTATGTTCTTCAACTTTTTGGCACTTCTTAAAAAATAAGTTCTTCAGAGAACGACCTGTCCACTATAGAGATCCAAAAATCTGAAGAACAACACTTTTGTTGTTCAGAACGTGTAATCTTCACCTGTTATGTTCTTCAGAGACCACAAAACTTGTTCTTCAGTTTTTTGGAAGTGCTTGAAAAACCTGTCCTCTGAAGAACAAGTTGTCCCCTAAAGAACAACCATTTTGTTCTTCAGAAAACTGAAGATTCTTGTTCTGTAAATCTTGGGAGAACACATATATGATCTCTATAGGGGACAAATGAAAATTATTTTATTTGTTTTTGGAAGAACACAGATTTTTAACAGTGTACTACGTGACTTAGCAAAACAAAACGATGATTATGAAAAGAAAACCTAGCTCTGATCTTGAACCCGACCAGTGTCTGTTTCTCAGAAAATACCAAGACCACACAAAAAAAGTCGAGACCAGACCGAGATTTACTGTTTGTCTGGCCAGTAGATAAAACAGACTATCTTGATCTGGTCTTATCAGTTTCTTATTCTGATCTTGGAGCTGGCCAGAACAAGAAAACAAAACAGGAAACAGACACCTGTAAGTAAATAAGTCTTCAGTCTTTTTTCAAGACCAGACAAAATGGACATTAGGCTTTTGTATTCAAAGTGAAGTTCAGCTTACAGAGAGTCGATTTTTGCGGAAATATGAAAATGTTCATTGTTTTTCTAATTTAGAAGACATATTTCTTTAACTTCTATAATAGAGAAAAATCGCTGGAACTTTTTAAAAAACGAACTAAATTTCTTTTCGTTTTTTTGTACACACTCCAGAGTGAGAACAAAGTTTTTACCCATTCACCGTTTTCAATTGCAGTTCTCTTCCATACGTATGTCGCATAGAATAGAAAGAAAAAAGTAGACTTAAAATGTATCTTAATCTGAAAAATCGAAGCGATTGCAGAAATTCGTCTTTGGTTTTGGTTTTCTAACAAGTGACTATGGGTATTTGTAAACTACGCCATCACCCACCAACCGCCCCAGACATTCTAGATTAATAGAGCGCGTCAGATAACCAGGTAACAGAAAATCTTCTTAAAAATGAAAATGAGAGAGAAACGCTGAGAAAATAAATAAAATAGAAATGCTATCCAAATGCCGACTGGTCTACTAATGCAATCGCAGTGGTGCTACAGCATAGAAAAAGTTGAACTCTGCAGTAGTCGGCATAGCTTTGAATTAGTTAAATCAGTACGGTACGAACCTGACAGTGGTAAAATTTAACTAGATCAGCACTTACCCAGTGGAAATAGTGTGGATAAGCAAGAAAGGAGCATTTCTTAGTCAGCTAATCCTACTTTTCTGGTTCAACGGTAGAGGCAGTAAGGAAAGATACTGTTCTGCCTTTTATACGGAATCGGAGAATCGGAGGTTTTCCTATCTTCGCTTCCGCCGAGCCGATTCTGATAAAATTATACCAATCGATAGCATTTTCTACGCTGATCACGAATTGTACATTCACGTATGGCTGGAACGTCGCAGTAGTGCACTGGAGGAGCTGCACGTATTTTGGGGAATAATAAAAAATTTAAATTATAAATAACAAAACATTGTGCGCCTTTTTCACTTTTTAAATCATACTTTATATATGACTTTCAAAATAATTCTTGGCACACATTCCGAAAATTAACTTCGGAGAACTTTGCATTTTAATTGCTCTGAAGTACTAGTCACGTTTATCATAGCTGACGAATGTCAAGAAATAGTTACCGAAACTTCATTGATCACTTTGCAAAGGGCGTTTGATCGAGTCCTGCACATGCTATTGCTGCCAAAACTTATATGGCAGGTGTGCGTGTGTCACTCATGGACTGGTCGCATGGCACCTGTACAATATGCATCACGCTGTCGTAGTTAATAACACCAGGTGAGTGTGATAAAACCTTTAGGAGGGTCCCAGGCCGTTGACATCCAGAAATGTCTATATGCTCTTTTGAAATAATAATCCATCAGCCAATATGGGGTAGTTATATTTAAACGAAAATTTACTTTCATCAGATATGGAGATAAACTGTTCGGTGTAGAGTTATCATATAATCTCAAATGGAAAAAACACATTGCTTATGTCAGCACTCGCTGTCAAGAAATGTTGGACGCGCTACATCGCACTTCTGGAGCTGCGCCAGCTTCATTGCGACATCATATACATATCATACATTCTCCCAATTATTGATTATTGTTGTCATGTGTACGACAGCAAGCTCAAAATCCATCCAGCTCCGCTTTATTCAGTGCAGAAACTAGCTTTAAGGGTAATTCTGAATGTTTACGTCTCAGATATTGAAGATCTTGTTCAAAAGCTGAAGTTGCCCGAATTGAAAATGCGTAGGAAATATTTTCGACTGATTCACTTTCATAAAGTAATAATATAATCATAGTGCCTTGTCTCACTTTAACCTGCTGGAACCTCTAACAACGAGGATAGCTAATAGGAGAAATAACTGTTGCCGTTGATAAATGTCATCTTCAGCAAAAATAAAATAAATTGATCGTTCTTGTCATTGATTTGTTCAGGCTCGAATTTGCTTCCTTGTTCAGTTGTTTCCTCATTTGGGCTTAGCGCTTTTAAACATGAACTTAAAAGGCATCTAAAAGTATAATAAAATGAGGAGGCTATAAACTGTATTCTTTGTTGCGTTATCTGTTGTTGTGTTATCTCATTCGTGTCTTTGTTTTTGCTACTCGCCTTTTTAGTACCATACGCTAGAGGTATTACTGTTGTCAAACGTTGTGTTTTTTTGTAATAGCCTTACTTTCCAGCTAAATAAAGAATTGAATTGAATTGGTTTCGACTTCATGTTTCTCAAACATAAGTCACCATTTTCATTATATTTCACGTGTGTAGTTTTCTAAATACAAGAATAGATCGCTAATTTAATATTTAGAGAACTTTCTATTCAGATTCATAGCTTAACCACTGGTTAACGTAGTTACTTCTAGTTACTACATTCTAGTTACTTCTGTCTCTTTCTCTTTCTCTTTCTCTTTCTCTTTCTCTTTCTTTTGTCCTCGAGTCTTCTATTGAGTGTGTAGAATCAACCACATTTTACGCTGTAATCATGATAAAGTAAGAAAAACAAAAAAAGAGTAAGAGAATTAATCGTCGCAAAACATCGGAACACTCTCTCACCGACATAGAAGTCACGTTATATACATCTAGCTAGTCTACTCAGATAAAAATATTCTTCTTTATGTCTTGATGTTTTTCTTTTCTTCTTATCGTTCTCTGGTTTTTTCTCTCTTTTCCTCTCTATAAATATCTCTCGACATGCGCTAAACGTTAGTCAGTTTAGATTTGTGAATGCAGGTACAGTGATACTTCGTCCAAATCTTGTTTTTCAAAGCATTTTTTTGTCAAAAGCTTAATTAACGCGTACACTATTATCATTCGTACATATTTTAAATATACACTTAAAAAATCTGAAATGGATGTCAAACAATCAGTTCATGAACGTAATGATGCCCCTGTTGCATCAAATCAACCACCAAACAATTTGATTCGCATTAATTATCATGAAGATTGCGAAGGTTTAGTTAATCGTCAAATTAATTTGGAGTTATATGCATCATATGTTTATCTTGCATTAGCATATCATTTCGATCGATACGATGTTGCTTTAAAAAGTAAATGTTCTACCATATTGCGATATTGTAAAGATTTTATGGAGTTCTAAATGATTCTCATGTTTTTCAGATCATACAAAATATTTCAAAAAAATGACAGAAGAAGAAAATGAACATGCTCAGAAATTTATGGCATATCAAAATAAACGTGGTGGAACTATTGTTTTGCTCGATATACAAGTAAGTTGAATTTAGCATTTTCTCGACACTGTAGTTCTCTTTCGAATAGTATGCGTTATTGTTCTGGTAATGCAAATTTCTAGAAAACGCATCAAGAGAAATATAAAGGACTCTAATAAATTAATAGTAATTAGATGATTCAACCACGACTACTGAACAACTGAAAGATTTTTTAATCGAATTTTACGCTCTTAAATTGGTTTATATCGATCATAGTCACTAAATTTATCTTTACATTTTATTTTTAGAAACCAACACAACAAAGTTGGGGTTCACCATTGGAAGCACATGAAGCTGCATTACAATTGGAGAAGGATGTTTATAATGCTTTATTAGAATTGCATGCTTATGCATCAAAACATAATGATCCACATTTGTCAAACTTTTTGGAAGATGAATTTTTGGATGAACAGGTGAAATCGATTAAAGAATATGCTGAATATATAACAAATTTGAAACGTGTTGGTCCCGGTCTCGGTGAATACTATTTCGATAAAGAAGCATTTGAAGATTAAAAGATGAAACAAGCAAAACTACAAACAGATACATTTAACAATTATTCTCGTGGTAAACGGTTTTTTTTTCATCGTGTGTATTTTTAGAGTATTACGTGATGCGATGTGAGTATATATGCGTGAAAGATAAAATAAGAGCCGTCCAGTTGGACGAACCTCTATTCCTTGTTTCTCTTGTGTTTTTTTTTGTATTTGGTATTGTTTTCTTCTCTTCTTGTTCTCGTTTACGTTTCATATCTGTGAGTGTGTGCATGTGTGTATAGAGTTTTGAGATTTTTTTTTTCTAAAGAAAGAAAAACGGTTATTGTAGTAATACGTGTGGAATAGATTTTTTCAGGCAATAAATTTCACATAATCACATGCGGGATGAAGTGCGCTCTTTTTATCGAATGATAAGAATATAATTTCAATTAACAAAAGTATGAGTGTGAAAAGACTGCATCAAACACAAAAACGAAATAACGGAAGGAAATCATTTTGAGTTATGCTAACAAAATCATTCAAATCTTTAAATTAAGTAATTAAATGTTTTTATTAAGCGAAAGCAATACAGCGTAATGACCGATGAGAAGAAAAGAATTAGACATTTTGATGTTTTTTTCTGTCCGAATTTCGAAAACAAATTTGTGAATCTCCATATTCAAGCAAAAGAACATCGTCTCAAATACAAGTAAATATTGTAAATTGATGAAACGAGATTATAAAAAACCAAGTTCAATATCGACAATTATCAAACTCGAAACCTGCAAACAATGAAGGAATTACAAGGAAGTGACTTATAGTTCAATAAATGCTTTTCACATCAAAATTATCATTTTTCATTTGTAGACATATCGGAGAGTAGAATTCGTGATAGACATAAATCTTGTTCCAACATTCGTTCTCCAATAATGTTCGATATGATTGTTAGCTCGTCATTGTGTAAAATTCTCAGCTCGATTGCGAACAAACATTAACAGAATATTTACCGAAAAAGGTTCCGGATCATACTAGGCAATTATAGTGTTTCTTTATTAAAAATATGTCATCCCAAATAGCGGCCCTTCAAATCTGACTTTCGTTCGTTTAGAAAAAAATCAAATAATGAGCCTTTCTAACTACCTTTTACCTCTGAACGCTCAAAGTAACGTTGTTACAAGAGCTTACTTAAATAATATAGAATTTGATTTCAGTCAATCAATTGTTATTAAATCATACTATCTATTGACTTTATCCAACAGTTTTACGACTAAATGTAAAACCGCGAGCGTATATTGGTGAAAAAGTCCTAACTAATAGCAAAACGAACAACGTTTGTTTTCTTCGTTTTTCAGTTGATCTTTTAATTTTCATGAAATTATTAAGCATCAGTTAATTATAAATGTTTACTTGGTCAGAAAATCTGAATGCGTTTAGCCTACTTCAAACAGGGTGTTTAACTTCCAGAAAGTGGAGAATAATGAGCAGGTTTACTATCTAATAACTATCATCTATAGTGTTAATTTTCGTAAATCTCAATATAATTAACAAGTTTTTCAAGTTTGTCTCTTGAGACCATACAAATACAAACATATCAAAATTTAAAAGTAAATTTAAACTATTAAATTTAGTTTAAATTTTTAAATTTAAACTAATTATGCTTGACAAATTATGTTCAATCAAAAATTAGGTTACTTACTAGATTGTGTGTTCAATTTCCCATAATTATTTTTGCTTATCAGTTACGGTTATGGTAGTTAACTGATAAATAACCGTAATCAGCGTTTATCTAATCTTGACTGTTTAAAAATATCATTAGAATACCGACATTTGTTTTCTGAAATAAATCATTAGGTTTTTATTCAATTAGACAAAAACAAAAAGAAAAACAAGCAAAGAAACGATAAAGTTTTTCATAGTTAAATGAGTGATGACGCGTACAATAGCGTCAGAAAAATGTTTTTTTTACTACACAAACATAAACAAAAATGAACAGCATCATTATATTAAACGTTGCTGTTGTTTTTCTTAGAACAAAAGAAGACATGATACACATAATAAACACACAAGTATAGTCAATAGCGAAAAATGAGTTCGTGGTTAAATGTTTTTCCCTAAAATTAAAAAAAAAATTCCAATTAAAAAAAATTTGAGTACTATGGATTCATTTCATTAAAATGGAAGTATTATAAAACTAAGAAAATATTGTTATGATAGGTATATGTAGAGATTCAATCCTAATCCCGTGTATGTCAAATTATATACATACCCTGCACACGCTACCCCAATTTTTTTTCTTTCTTTTCAAATTCTACCACTTTGAAAATACACATATTTTTCTGCTAGATAAAAGTCTAAAAGTTTTTCCTTTTTCATCTTCAATATATCTTCAATGTCAAATGGATATATATTTCTCGGCTGCTGCTTCATATAAGTGTGTGTATGGCTATTCGAGATTATTCATCTTCACCTTCCCTTGTGCATGTGTGTGTGTGTGTTATTTCTTTTTCAACTTCTTATGCGGAAATAAGCGGTGCTTCTCTCTTCTCTAACCTAAGTTTAGGAGATCGAAGAGAGAAAACAAACAAAACAAACTAAAAATTCAGCAACAAAAGAAGAAATAAAAACAATAAAAACATACACACTATTCCAAATAACTTCAATTTTTAACCGAAATAAATTTTTCTCATGTGCATGTGTGTGTATGCATCTGTTGTTTTTGCAAAACCATAGGAGAATTTTGCCAAAAAAATTTCACTTACTTTTTAAACGAAAACTGGTTTAGTTTTTGTGAAATTACGTATACTGCATGTTTATTTATCTATATGAAATAGAACGACGACCACCGCTACCTACAACAACCAAAGAATAAAATTATTTTCATGCGTCAAAATTTTTCATTACTACCTACGCGATCGTGAGCGTGATCGACTATATCTTTCGTAAGATGGTGTTCTTCTTCGACTTCCACTGCCCCTATGAGATCCATATCCATTTCGAGATCCTCCACCGCCACTGGAACTTCCGTAATATCGAGCGCCCATATAAATGCCAGGAGTAGGCTAAAGAACAAAACGGGTATTAACGAATGAAATGATATTTTGATAATATATTACTTACAGCATGTGCTTTTTCTGTCAGTGAATAATCAACACGAATTTTTTGACCATCAATGTCTGTTCCATGAGTTTCCTTTTTGGCCTGAATAAGAACAATAGAAATGATAGTGCATGCATTATAAAACGTGTTAACATACTTCTTTAGCATCGTCAACTCTGTCAAAATATACGAAACCAAATCCACGTGATCGACCAGTCTTAAAATACAAAACACAAGGTTAGTAGCAATTAAATCTCTCAAACGCTGAGATTCAAAAACATCATTTTTGTTATTTTCTAAAGTAATTCGATATCACTTACTCGTCGATCGTAAACGATTCGTACATCTTCAATACGTCCAAATTTTTCGTACATTTTACGTAAATCTCTTTCGTCTGTGTTTAAACTAAGCCCAAATACCCCTAGTACTTTATTCGCCGGTGGATTTAGTCGTTCAATATCATCGACATAACGTTTCGGAGATGAACCACTGCGGCTTCGACTACGATAAACGCGCTTTTCCCTACCACCATAGCCACGAACATGTGATGGCGGTTGGTAGCCATGATGACTGTGATGTGAATGATGGTGGCGATTAGATGTACGATAATGTGGACGTGAATGTGGTGAACGAGTTCTAAAAGAAGAAATATCGTATTGGGAAATTATACATTAGAGCGTATCACTTACCTCGAACGACTTCGAGAAGGCGAACGACTGATTGATTTCGAATGACTACGAGTAGGAGAACGGCGAGGCTGGAAATATGGAATGTTAATAAGTGACGCAACAATTTTCTACGCACGCCAATTTACCACTTACCATTTTTTGGCTTAAAAATGAAAACCGTTTTAATAAATGAAAAAATGCTGAGATCACGTATGACTTTTCTGATTATACTATCTGAATTATTATTATATAACAACGTGCAATTTCGTCTGCTGAATAGAATAGAATAATGAGAACTAGTCAATAACCTAAACACCAATCAATTTAGTCTTTTATCACAAATAGCTAGGCAACAGACAGTCGCATGCGTTATGCACTAATACATTTTAAAACTTTACATTCGTAGAGGTGTTTTTCAGCAAAATAATTTGTCTATGAAAGACTTATAAACAAACAATGAATATACTAAAAAAAACAAAGATAAGATGGCAGAATTAAAGGATACTAGGCGTCTAATGAATTTCACTTTTTTCTCCCTGAGACGGAGAATACTATCTACAAATACTGGATAATTGTGAATTCTAGTTTTTCGCTTAAAGCGTCCATTGTGTGACATGCATAAACAAAATGTTGTGGCAACAATGCAGCCACATTTACCAATGATGTCAAATCCACGCATGTCAGTGACAACTGCAGGCGCACCGATGAATGTTGTTGCCCCACCTTCTTCGCTTCCTCGTCAATCATCACCTTACATGCGTCCACCAATGTACGAGAAAAATAAACGTAGTACATATTCGAATGACTTACGTAACAATAGCACAGGTCCAACTGGGCCATCAGGGGCGACGACGGCACAAATATTACAACAATCAGCACCGACTACATCATCAATGTATGGTGTACAACAACCTCAACTTCAGCAACCACCGTTACCCATGTCGCAAGGTCCAATTAGACAGTGAGTCTTATTCTACAGAACTTGATGAAATAAAACAAAAACTTTTACTGAAATAAAACTTGTTTTTTAAGGAAAAAACGAAAACGTTTGACTGAAAAAGTCATTCATAAACAAATACGATCATTAGTTCCTGAATCACAAGCCTATATTGAATTGTTACGTCTTGAACAAAAACTCGATACAACTTTAATGCGTAAACGTCTTGATCTACAAGAAACACTTAAACGACCACAAAAGGTAAATTTGTTTTGTCTTTATAAAACTCTCCTATACATTTGTATATGTTTTGATTGCTTTTAGACAAAAAAAAAATTACGTATATTTATTAGTCATCAGTATCCGGTGCGTTTTGATCCAGAGAGTAATCTCGACGAAGACAATATGGTTCAATACTGGGAAATGCGAGTAGAGGGCCGTTTATTAGATGATGTAAATCGCGATTTTGTTCTTTTTTATATCGTCAAGAAATGAATTAACATTCTTTATTGTTCTTTTGAAACGTATCGATTTTTTTCATTCAGGCATTGGCGTCGAAATATGATCTAGGAAAAACAAAACGAAAATTCTCTTCATTTTTTCGAAGTCTTGTGATTGAGCTTGATAAAGACTTGTATGGTCCAGATAATCATTTAGTTGAAGTATGATACTTGTTTAAATAAAATTTCGAAAAAAAACACACTTTTTGTCTAATTTTAGTGGCATCGTACTAATGCAACATCAGAAACAGATGGTTTTCAAGTTCGTCGTCCAGGCGACCAAAATGTAAAATGTACAATTTTAATGTTACTTGATCATCAGGTAAAAATAAAATTTGCTTCTTTATTTTTACATCGAAATCAGAAACAATATTATTCTTTTGTCTAGCCTCAACAGTATCGATTAGAAAATCGTTTAGCACGTTTACTTAGTTTAAGCACTGGTACAAGACAAACAATTATCCATGCCATGTGGCAATATATCAAAACACATAAACTACAAGATTCAGAAGAACGAGAGTTTATTAATTGTGATGCACATCTACAATCGGTGAGCTTTTTTTGACCTTTAAGTGTACGGCATCTAAGCGAATCCCTCATTTCTCTCATTTAGATATTTGATTGTTCAAAAATGAGATTTTCCGATCTACCAGGCAGATTGAATAAATTAATTCTACCTCCGGAACCGATTATTATAAATCATACATTGTGGTAAGATATTTTTAAACATAATTGACACAAGACGAACATTACATTAAGGAACTATAAGTCTAACATTGGTTTTGTAGTATTGATGGTACCGATCCAAAAAAACATGCTTGTTATGATATCGATGTTGAAATTGATGATCCTATTCGTGATACAATGCGAACTTTTTTATCACCACAAAATACTCATGAGCTAGAAGACCTTGATGGCAAAGTATGACAAATTTTTGACTATTATGTTTGAAAAATTATCTTTTTTTATTCATTTAGATTCTACAATATATTGATAGTATTAATCAATTGAAACAGAGTCGAGAATTTTATTTATCATTTGCTGATGATCCACAAGGTTTTATTTGTAAATGGTTAGCATCACAATCGCGAGATTTAAGAATAATGACCGATCAAAATGGTAATACAGAAGAAGAACGGCGTTCAGAATATTATTATGAACAATGGTCAGTCGAAGCTGTTAGTCGATATTTTTACAATAAAGTTCAACAAAAACGAGCTGAACTTGAACAGGCTCTGGGTATTAGAAATCAATAAATTTATAAACTTTTATCTATTTTCTTTTATGTTGTGTATGTATTTGTTGTTTTTGTTCTTTTTATTTTGTTCACATAAAATATGTGTCTTTCTCTGTTTGATATATGTATGTATATAAATAAACTTCAATCAGATTAAAAATGTGTTGTATCTTTGAATCTAAAACCGTTTGTAAAACGGCTCTTTTCTTTATTTTCTTAAATCGTAGTAGATTAAAATGTATCATGCAGGTGTAATAATTGTGCAACGTTGATAACTCTAAACTATTTCGTTTTGAATCACGAAGGAAAGAAATTAATTAGCAGTGTACACAACGTAGTTGAGTAGATCTTCATTTATGCTACAGTCAATATGGAAACAACTAACTATACGAATCTAGACGCTCTCCAACGAAAACTTTTGCCTATTAATGGTGCAGTGTGGATTTAGGATGGTTGTTAACATTATTTTGCATTCAAACGAAAAATATTCAGAAAGTATAAGGCATATACATTCAAACTACGTACAAAGCCCATGGTAACGGCATCATTTGTATTTACGAGAGACTACCTTTTTGCTCTATTGTTTTTAGATGAATTCTTTCAACAGATTTCAAATCGTTCGTCAAACGCCTTCTAGTCTGAATACCAAATCTTTTTCAGCATCTTCTCCATACTCATTTAATACACGTTTTAAATTAGTTCGCGCTCAAACACTTCCTTTAGCAACAAATATTCACCATGGTTTATCTAATTCTCAAGTTGCAACAGTATCACGTTTCAAATTCATACGTAATAATATTATAAATGCTGTAACTGGTACAAATAACAAATCAATTGAAAAAGACGAGATGAACAAAACAGAAACGATTCAAAAGACAACAAAAAATGACGATGAACAATTTCAACGTTTAAATAAATCCATTATTAAAACACCACTGTTAAACACTCTCGCAAATCTTACAGTAGAAAAAACAGATAAAGTAGTAACATCAACTCAGAGTAAGCGAGTAGATTTATAATCCAGTATATTCATGAATATTTTTTCTTTTCGATAATTAGATCTTTCGCTTGTTCGACAAACAATTCCAGCATCATCAATTGTTAAAACTATTGCTAATAAATACAAATGGTTACGCGTACGGTCATCCAAACGACGGCCAATAATAAATAATACGTAAGTTTCATCAAAATATTAGATATCTCTTATAAAGAGTGTAAGAGACTTTCGTTGAATCGATATGATTCAACATTATGGAAGGGTATACAAGAGCTTGATGAATATTTGTTTATAAAATAACCTGACATGCTATACTGATAGAGCTATAGAAAGCCGTAGATCTCCCTGTACCAGTTAGTGGCGTTTTAGGTTAGTACTTGATCGCAGAGTATTGAATGGTCGAGTATCCAAAACGAACCAGATAAAAAACATATCGTTATCGTCGCATTTGGTGAGAATTCGTGGTATTGGTTTTAACACGGCGAATAATGGAAAATCTTTACAAAGATTACGTATGTGCACAACAAAAACTGTTCTTTTTTGTCTCCTTTGTTACCTTTATATTGTTCTAGAATCAGATTCAAGTAATCGAAGTTTAATAGTGAAAAAGCCTGATAATACATTGTTAAAAGCAAGGTTTGAATGAAATTAATTATCTATCTATTTATATAAATATTTGGTTTTTGTTCTCGGTTTATTCAAGCGTTTTAGTACAACGAAGCATCCAGATTAGTAATAAAGCAGCAAAGTATAGAACCAGAAACAATAATAAAACGAATAAAAAATATTGTATTTATTTCAATCGTTTTGGTAAATGCCATCGAAATGATAAATGTACGTTTGTACATGATAAAACACGCATTGCAATATGTACACAGTAAGTATAAAATTGGATATATAGAATCTCTCTGACAAACTTAATTTTATCTCGTATGGTGTCGCTATCAAATGATCGAATTTTGATCTGACATTATGACTATAAAGTTAACAGAATGCACTCTTATTAAGACTTCTTTTAGATTTTTGAATGGTCGTTGTAAAAATACAGATTGTCTGTATTCTCATATAGCCATTCCAGGAAAAGTTCCAACGTGTACGTATTTCATCAAAGGTGCATGTGGACAAGATCATTGTCCTTACGCACATTCTTATGTTGGTAACGATGCAAAAATATGCGATGATTTTGTTCAAGGTTATTGTAAAAATGGAATAGAAGTTAGTAAAAATCTTTACTTATTTTCCCATAACTGTACATTGTATCTATTCTAAGTGTTCAAAACAACATATTCTGCTATGTCCACAGTTTGAATCAACTGGTAGTTGTTCACATGGAAATTCATGTCATTTACTTCATCGTCGTAAACAGAAAGACAAGCTTAAACGAAAAACAAAGAAGTATTTGATTCAAATTCAATAGTAAACATTTTAAGTAATAGAGATACGTCTTTTTTAAGGATCGACAATAAAAAAGCAGAAAATAATCAAAAACTATTGTCACCACAATGTGAAATATTGTCATACATACCATTGGATCAAGGTTAGTAGCTTCTAATATGGATTCTTAATTGCGCATTCCACTTTGTGTTTTAAGGTATCGTTGAATCATCACCCAAAACACCATTATCAGTTCAAACAGTACCATTAAGTGAACTCAAATTACGACCAAGTTTTCTTTGATTTACAACTAAGAACCATTTTTCGTGCAAAATATCAAATACAACACGATCCAATGTGATATATATATATGTATATATATATACATGTGTTACTATCATTTCAGCCTAGTTGGTTTATAATCTATTTTTTTTCTATACTTTTATTGATTGCTTTTCAAATGATCAGGTAAGTGGTTCTTATATTTTATAAGATTTTGAATTTCTTACTGAATACCACTATTGGATGGATACATCGAACGTATGAGCTTTTTGTTGGGCCAGATTCTTGTAGTTTTCATTGGAGAATTAATTTTTACGTATTTTTTAATCGACGTCGTTGCTACTCAAGTTTGAATGTCTACTATGGAACAATTCACACTGAGTGTGACGACGCTTAAAAATTCAAAATCATTGCCAATCTCAGCCCTCTCTCTGTTAAAAATTTATCTCAGTAACAATAAGTTCGATCTTGAGCAAACTTTCACGGAATACTGACCATGCCAAAGTATGATAATCAGAAATATTTTTTGGCTATGTTCACAAGATGATGTCACAACAAGGATTAAAATGAGACTGTTCATATTTTCTCCCCTATATATATATGATGGAGATTTCGGATTGGTTCTTAAACTGAAGCCGACAATTATGACTACAATGCAAGAAAGTCAGATTTTTTATATTTTGTTCTATTAATTTTTAGTAGCTATCGCAAGTTGTAAGTCCACAAACGCTGACTCTATTTTTTCAGAAATCCTTCGTTTTATAACTACAGCGTTATAAAAAAAAATTGGTCTCTTCTCCGTTGCAGTCGTACGTATCAGCTTCATTTTAAGATTAATCCTCGATGGTTGTTCACCTTCGATAGCTGCTCGTGGATCCAGTTGGAGCTACTAGGAAAGGCATCGAAAACTTCGATAGTTTTTGTTTGGTTTAGAGGTGTCATGTATCAATCAAAAGCCCCGCTTATGCTCTCTCTGGCCGTGAATATGCCAGCAATTTTACCGGCATATGAAAAAAAATATAGAGAAGTGATAATAAAAACAAAATTTAAGATGGATCCGGTTAGATCCCCAAACAGCTATCAAAGGTTAAATTGAGATCTCTTGTTGGAAAAACATTTCAAGAGTAGAAAGTCAAACGAAAAGTGGATCCTCTGAATTCTTCGATCGTGAGTTTATCTCAAACTTGATATTACTGACAAAATTATCATTTTTAAGAGAGAGGGGCCTTTGAAACTTCGTTCTATCCTTTTTACATATTTTTCTTCATGCCTGGAACTCAGAGAAAACTACATGAAGGACTGTTCATTATTTGTTAGCTTAACTAATTATTCTTTCTTCTCTATTTTTTCCTAATCTTGATCAAGTCGTCAACTTTTTTTATCAGACATTCGATGTTGGTCTGATTATTTTGTTCTTTATTTTCATATTTTCGACTTCTTGTTATTTTGAAGAAAGAGTTACGATTTTTGTTAGTATGCATTTACTGTTTCGGTGAAATACAATGCTATTTTGTAACTTCTTTTTTTTTGTCATTACTGTTGTTGTTACTGTTTGTATTAGATTTGTTTTTGTCTTATTTTTTAAATAAATAAACGAAGAAAGATATTTAGATTTTACCGATGTTTAACGTTACAAATAAGAGCATCGAAGATATTGTTAACAGGCAACATAAATGATTTATCATGTAAAAGTTTATAAATTGTCACATTCCATTAGAATCAGTAACTCATACTTTTTTCATTATTGAAACCCTTTTCGGAATTAATATGGCCAGTAAAAAACAATATAAAATCTTCATAATAGTTAAAGTTAAAAATGCATTGAAAAAAATTAACAATCGATTTAGTTCATTCTGGAGAAAGTTCTAGTATCAGCTAATTTGATTGAGCTAAATAATTTGAATTCAATTACTTTTTGAAATCGATTAGAATTTATTGTGTGATTAATTAAAAAGTGTCTTACAATCTCACTATATTCACTCAATTTTGTTATTCTCCTAAATTATTCAAATTTATTTCTAGATAATAACTAAAATCACATTATTTATGATTATCTATATAGAAAAGGATATACTTTTAAATGATCAATGTTATTATACTGAATTGTGTTCGACTGAAAATCAAAATGAATTCTTTGTTTCCTATTCAACATTGATCAATAAAGACAATTATTATTGTCATACTATTAATTGTTCGTGTCGTAAAAAAATTGCCATCCTTTGTAAACATGCAAATAATGATTGTAAGAAACAAAATTATTTATTCATTTATCGACAAGTTAAATCAAATCAACGTATCTATTTGACAATAGATCAACAAAATTCATCGGTAGTTTTATTAGAAGATAATGAATTAGATATAAATGCTGATATATTACGTATGTGTTATGAGAAATATTTACCCACTATATTAGCTCAGCATTCACAAAACAAATTAGTCGAATCTTCACGTTATTCTGAACCATCGTTCAATATTAAAGATACGCAAGAGGTTATTCAATTTATGTTATTTTTTTTCACAAAACATCTCATCATTTTCTCGCTTTTTAGACATTGTTTGACAAATATTCAAAAAAATTAATTAATTTTCTGTTAAGACAAAGTTTATTTACAAAAGCATTAGTCGCCATGTATGACACAATTCAACAAGCTCGAAATGATCAGTTCTGTTTAAGGTAAAATAGTCTCATGTTTATTCTTTTTTTTGTTTTAAATTCATTGTTGGTCTTATTGTTTAGACGACGTACAAAAGTCGGTTATTTATTAATGAATATATTTGTTGGTCTTCTATGCTCCGTTTTTCTACTTCGAACCAATAGTACTCAAAATCTCTCGCATGATATGCTGTATTATTCTCAAGTATGTTATCAAGGATTTATTTTACTTTTTACAACGATTTATGTTTTAAGGGACCCCCTCCCCTCAAAGAAAATTTTTTGTATCAAAAAAGCAATTTGCAGACTGCAGACAAGTGCATGGAAAGATAGCCTAGAGTGTCTACTTTCAGAATCTGTATCGCCTTAGGACCTAAAATTGGTTTTCGAGCAAGTTTTCTAGAAGTCTTGAAAACCTGGGTCTTTAAATGATAAATTTTTTTTCTGGACACGTAGATTTGTAGAACAGACTTTTCTGATCAAAATAAGACGTTGTACAATTCTGTGTGATTTTGCATTCAAAAATTACAAGCATTTTTCTACATGTCCTAAAATAGACCAACAACTGCACAGCGTTTTCCCTCAAAACACGTTGTTTGTTCGAACATGCCCAGTGTGAGGTGCTTTTTTTAAATATACTTCAAGCTAGAGATCTCGGGTTGGTTTTATTTTAAACTAGCATCTAACTGCGTGGGCTGATGGGAGCCGATTTTTGACTTAGGCCTTAGTTTTCTTGAAAATCAAGGATCTCTGAAAAACGAACGAAGACCTAAATAAAAAATCGGCTTCCATCAGCCCACGCACTTAGGTGCCTAGTTTAAAACAAAACCAACCCGAGATCTCTATCTTAAAGTATATTTAATAAAAGGACCCACAGTGGAGGATGGGTTTTTGACATTGGACTCTGGAAAAGTTCGGAACGATAAGAGAGAGCGAGGGGGAAAAATTTTCATCACCACACTTTGATATGGCAAACATTTGCTGAAAGTGGCATCAAAATCGGATGTAAGACAAAAACGTTTTTTTTTGAGGGGGGGGGGCCCTTAAAACAGCTTTAAAATAACAAATTCAACAGTTACTACTGATTTTTCTATTTTGTCATTCTTAGTAGGAATTAACAACACGACTTAAAACTATTTTACATTGGTTAATGCATGCACCAGCTGGTCTAAAATTGAATCAACCACTCGTTGATTTTTTGGTACGATTTTATTTTTATCATATTTATTTGTGGTCACGTGAGTAACATCTATTCATAAAGAGTTCTAGAAAATAGATAATAATTATGTTATTTTTTTTTTTAGATTATTTAGAGGCCCTCGTTTTAGTTTTGCCATATTTATTGAATATATTTATATTTGTGTGTATGTTCGGTGTCACATTGGCAATTGGAATTATTTGTGATTTTATTCGTTTGTCAACAATTCACTTGTACTGTTTTTATATTTATTCTGCAAGGTAAAATAATGTTATTCTATATTAATAAAATTAATTTATACTTCTTCTAGACTTTTCAATTGGCAAATTCGTTTATTAATTATTTTATTTCGATTACTATGTGGTAAAAAGATAAATCCATTGAGAAATAATCGTTTAGATTCTCATTTATGTGATATTGATCAATTATTTATTGTCACATTGACTTTTACAATCTTACTCTTTTTATTACCTAGTGTATTTATGTATTTTATTGTATTTACATCGGTATGTATATTAAAAAAATAAATAAATAAAATTAAAAACAGTATATTTCTTCAAGGTATGGTCAATAACTGTTTTCATAATTAAACTGACTCAATGGATTGATCAATTATTATTAAATATTCCGGTCTATGAAATATATCTTTATTTGACTGAATCTCAGATAATACGAGGTATGATAAATAAATTTTTAATGTAATTAAAAAGATTTACTTAAACTATTTTGTATAGAATTTTATGATTAGTCTTAATTAAACGTCTCTCATTCTATTTAGGAAAACCACGATTATTCATCAACTATGGTTTAACCAGTGAACAAAGTGTTTGCTTCGACTTAAAATTTGAATCAGTTTCATTCAATCGATTATTTCAGTGTTGTTCTTCTCTACGCTATACACAGTCAAATAGTTTAAAAACATTTACGAAAGAAATTGGTCATTTAATACTAAATATTTTGAGAGGTGATCCAGTGTTTTGATACAACACGTAGAATATAAAGTTAAAAATTTTCTAAACGGTAGTTTGTGTTTGATTAATATGATGGAAAAACTTTGCTATTCATTTTTTCTATTTTTGCTATATCAACAAGTCATTTTGTTGCTTTATGTTTTGTTAGAGTTTTCTTGAGATCAGAAAAATGTTATAGGCTGAAGATATACCGTTTTAATAATAGAAAAAAATAACTAAAAAAACACACGTATCTAAACAATATTTATTCGAAATGATAAAAGTAATAGAATTGAGAGCAAGGAGTTCTTTTAGTCAATATGTCAAACAAAGATGGTTACTGACTAAATAAGCAAACAGCGCTATTCTTCTTCGTTCCTTATGACGGTGATATGACTGAAGACTATCTTTCAATTGTTGATGAAATAAATTTTGGCAAAAAACTCAGTTATAGGGTGATATTTGGCGAGAGACTTACGATATTTTTCTCCGTATGCTATGCGAGGGCATTTTTTTTCCTTCACTTTCAATAAGTACAAAATTCATAGTCTTTTTCTTTTTTACAATTCTCGATAAAATATAACTGCACTCGTTCGTATAATTTGATCGTCATATTCAATTTGAACAATTGCTGAATGAATATCAAATTTATAAAATTTTTTTGAATACTGCATAATATTACCAAATTGTTTGATTGTTATATGTGCATTTTATCTGTTTCAATCTAAGATGAAAATTTGGTGAATATTGTATTGATATATGAACTCGTTTAAATAGTGATTTCTTTAATAATAAAAGGTTTAAAACAATGATGAGCAAAAATAAAAGTCGAAGGTTAGCATCCTAAAATTAATAAACTCAAAACCCCTATGTGATCACATTTTTTTAACAATGTTTACAGTGTCTCCGAAATAGCACGCTAAAATCGACTTTCTTTTACTTTTAAAAATAAAAGTCATAAATAAAACGAATGATACGAGAATATCAACAGCAAAAGAAAATGTAAAAAAGCATATTTTACACTCTTTGATACGTGATCATAACTCTAAATCATTGTCATTTGTATAATATTATGATTAATGATGGTTCTGTGTTTATTTGAAACAAGTGAAACATTTTACATCATAGTTGGAATGATAATTTCGTAACAACAAGTCGATGTTTAATAATGTTCTCTTTTTTATTTATTTCATCTATTTACGATTATATTTGAGAAATGTGTCGTCAAATGTATTGTAAACAGTCACTCTTTTATTAAATAATTTTGATACAATAAATTATTATTTATTTTTAATAATATTTCATTACTTCAATCTAAATTTAAATTCATAATGTATTATGATTAAAATTTCGTCTTATTTGTTGATTGAATGTGTTGACGATTTTTCTCTGATATGTTCATGGTAATGTTACTATACATTGTACACGAATAGTACTATTCATAATACTAATAGATAAACTTAATAAAATGAATTCTTAAAATTTTAAATTCTATTTTAGATCAATATCAAAAACATTGAATAGATTCTAAATCAAATTTTGATACATATAGTAGGAGAATTATCATATACGTCATCGAGATTTCTACAAATTTTTTGTTAATCATATGAGAATAATGTACATTTGTTGTATTAGAATCTGTTTAGTGTAATAATGGTAGTCATTAACTCGGAAAGAACAAGTAGAACAATCTTTTTATCAATGTCTGTTTCATATAAAGAAATAGAATTAATAATATAACAGCGATTTTCAAACAACAAATCTTTCATAAATTGTCATAAATTAACGTTAAAGTATTAGGAAGAAAAAAAATACCTAATCTAAAGATACACGTACATCAAAAAACGTCACTAACTAGTAATTATCGCTAGTTTAGACTCACAAAAATAGAATGATCAAATTAGATGTTCATCCACTAGATAGATGTCAAATATTTTAGATTACCAATAGAGACATTCCTTCAGTAAACTTGCTGGAAGCTAAAACAGGTAAATATACAAAAAAACTCAAATGAATCCTAATTTTAGATTATTATTTCTTTGAATTATGTTGTATCCAGTAAATAATAGAAAACGTCATAACAATGATATGATTAGACTGTTCAATCGTTATGATATTGGTCGTCAATTGGGTAAAGGAACATATGGTATTGTAAGAAAAGCGTACGATTGTGTTGAACAACATTCTGTAGCAATTAAATGTATTAGTTTGAATAATGAAGGTATACCAAGTACAGCATTGCGTGAAATAAGTCTATTACGTGAATTAAAACACGTAAATCTTATTGAATTATATAATATTGAAATTAAAAAAGAAACACAACAATTATACATGATTTATGAATATATGGAAATGGTACAATATGCGGTTTAAATTTTCTTTAATATAATTTTGATATTATTTTATTTTAGGATTTATATGAATACATGAAAAAGTATTGTCAACAATTACCAGAAAATGTATCAAAAAGTTATCTAAAACAATTGTTAAATGGTATTAATTATTGTCATAATAATAGAATATTACATCGAGATTTAAAACCACAAAATATTTTAATTAATTGGAATGGATATTTAAAATTGGCTGATTTTGGTTTAGGAAGACAATTTCAATTGCCAATGAGAATGTATACACATGAAGTAATCTAAACACTATTTACAAAAATTTATTAAAATTAATATCATTTAATTTTGTTTTTTCAATTATAGGTAATTACACTTTGGTATCGACCGCCAGAAATTCTATTAAATGCACAAAAATATTCAACAAGTGTTGATTTATGGTCAATTGGATGTATTTATGTTGAAATAACACATAATCGACCTCTATTTCCTGGTGATTGTGAAATTGATCAATTATTTCGAATATTTCGTACACTTGGTATAGAAAAATAAACATTTTTTCAACTGTTATTGATATCAGTTTTTTACATCTATTTTACTCATATTTTTAGTTTTGATAAAATAATCGGTAAAGACATAAAGTTTTGTCTCTTGTTCTAGGAACACCTGATGATAATATATGGCCAGATTTTTCTAAATTACCTGATCATAAAAATGTCTTTCCAAGATGGACACCACAAAATATGAAATGTATATTGACAGAAATGGATGATGATGCACACGATTTAATAATGCAAATGTTAATCTATGATCCAGAAAAACGTATACCAGCACATAAGGCTTTAGAACATATTTATTTACAAAATACACAATTAGTTGTACCTCCAAAACTAGAAGAGTATGAGATAATTGATAATGATACAAAAACAGAATCTATAGACGATTTTTTTTGAGTAACAAAGTTAAGAAAGATAGCTAATGTCAAATATTTTTCAAGTTTTCTATTTTTAAAAATAAAGTCAGATTTATATTTGTTATCTTCTATAAATTGTTGTACAAATAGATTTTATTTTCTATTCGAATTTCTCTCGTTTTTTATCAAATATTTTATTTTCTGTTTAATATAGAATATTAAGACTTATCTCATATTCTCTGTTGCAACAGGAAAACTTATTTACTTGTTCTATATTCGACTATTTTCTTGTTTTTTAATGTAACATCAAACTTAATGTGTTTCATCGTGTTTAAGCATTATTATTAAGCATATTATTAAGCCATTAAAAAGGAATAAACATATCTTTCAACTACACAGTATTATAGTGCTCCTATCAAAATAGATAAGCTTTTTGAAATGTAGAAAAAAAAAATGACAATAGATTATTTTACAAAATAGTTTACAAAAAAAAACAAAAATTTTGGAATGTTTTTATTGAAGAAAAAACAGGAAATAGTAGCAGGAAGATTGCTAGTATTTTCTACCACAAAAAACAACAACAGCATGACATAAAATCCTGTACGATATGAAAATAATAGAATATGGCAATATTTATTGATTTCGACTCACAAATAAAACGGCTTACTAAAGTTTTTTTCTGCAAAGAATTACTAATATTTTGAATAAAAGTACATACAGACAAAAAATTTATTTTCTTCACATCGTACTACATTGAACATTCTCACAGAAAAAGTATACTTCATATGTTTTTTTTAAAAAAGATTTTGAATAAAAAAGAAAATGACATAATAATGAATAGGCTAAAGTAGAAAAAACACTAATATATAGCACAGAATGAAAAAATTTATATCTACAAAATTCATTCTCGTTAAAGAAGAAAAAAAGAAAGAGAAAGATTAAAGTATCATTCTCATATAGAAAAAGTAATTTTGAATAGTTATAAAGCTATGTGCAAAAATAAAAGATGTTATAAAAATCTTGTTGAAATAAATAATATAAATTCTAATCACAAAATCATTAAGTACTGGAACCTAGAATATATAAAAGCATACAATTATGATCTCCGTTTTATTCACTCATTTTTCTCTTATATATTTATCGAAGGCTAAGTTCATAACTCAATCTCATATAAAGACAACAATTATGAAAGAATCAGTTACTTAATATTGTTTAAATTACATTTCTTTTTCTTACTCGATAGATGTTCATCATCATCATCATTATCATCATCATCTTCTCCTTCAACGTCACGGTTGATATCATTTTGAATATGTGATAAAGATTCGTCATGTAATTTTTGTTTACTGTTCAAATCCGTTTTCATACAGTTAACAAATACATAATCATTTCCATTTGAATTTAAATCTGTTGTTTCATTTCCATTATTTGTTTTAAATTTTTCTTCATTACCTACATATTGAAATTGTTGTTGTAATGGTTTAACATTTGCCTGTTGACGAAAGACAGCAGTTTCAAGTTGTTCAACATCATTATTGTTCTCGTCTGCATCATCATCTTCTTCATTGGAACCAATTAATATTAACGGTTTACTTTTTGATTTATCAAGTTCAATTTGATATTCGCCATCATTTTTATCCAATTCTTCATCATTCAATGACTGTTGTTGTTGAGTGGTCGACGATAACTGTAAAGAAAAGTGAAAAATAAAAAATTGTATATTAAAATCAAGATAAACAACATACTAAATGAATATAATCATCGTGTCGTTCGTGATATTTATTTGTTTCTATAAGTTTTGAATTTTCATATGATTTATATAAGACCAATTCATTAAATAGTAATTCTGAGATATCTCGAATCAAATCGACAGCACATTCACGAATACTAAATCAGAAATAAAAATGAATATAACTGTTAACGATTACTACTATAAACGAAATATCTCAACATCTAATTTAGACAACTAATAACAGAGTTTCATCCAGATAATAGAGATACGATATGTGTTACTATCTGGACGTCTTAGAATTGTCTAAATTCAAAAGAATTCGGTAGATCTTCTGAGATCAATACTTCAGAGACCGATTTTGTAAAGATTTAAGGTCTACAATTGAATATCAGATTCGTGTGATCAGCGTCTAAAACTACCGGAAAAAAAAATTGTTTTTCATCGGAATAGTGTGGGTAAACAGTTGGGAACATTTTCTTGTTAGAACTTCTTACGTTTTTCCACAATATTTGGCTATTGTTGTTGTTAAAACGGAAGAAAATTGATTTTGATAATTTCGAACAAATTGAGACGAATCTGGTTGCTGCTTCGACAAAAATAATATTCTGTCTTTAATATCATTTAAAATAAGCAAATTAAATATTTCATTAATATGTAGTCTCATATAAGGTATCAAATGGACCATTATACTTTTAATTTGTAAATCTAACGTTTGAATATCAACGTTATTCAAATCCTTAAAAATAATGAAGAATAAGAATAGTCTTCTATTAATACAAATAGATAAATAGATACTTACAGATGGTTTTGTTTCAACATTAAATATAGACGATGATATGTTTTTACGGGTTAAATTTGAATATAGCATCGATGTTGGAGAAAATGGTGTATGTAAATTCTCGTTATATTGTCGATATTGATCAATTATGTCATCATCACTATTTTGATCAATGTATGAACGAGTTTGTAAATGTGATGATAAAAAGCTATTGAATGATAGTCTAGGCTTTTGTTCGTCAAATTGATCAAATGATAATGGACTTCTATTTTCATCAGTTGACATTTTTTTTTGATGACCATAATCAATTTTATTATCTGTCGTTGATGATAATGGACGTTGATGAATTTCAAATGGCTTATTTTGATTTGTTTGTATATTATCTTTAGAAGAGCGACGATGTACATGACGATTCATAGTATCGTAATCAGATTGGTAATTCGTTAATTTTGGTGAAATAAATTGTTCTGTTGTATACATTGCTAAATAGAAAAGATAAAATAATGTACAACTGTAATATTAAGAAAATATTAATTCTTACTATTTCGTTCATGTTTTGTGGGTGTTTGATTTCTATTTAATAAATGTTCATTATTTTTATTTTGTACGTAGATTGTTGTCTGTTTTCCAGTACTTTGACTATTACACGGTGTGTTACTTGAATTTTCAATATTAATACCATTTGATAGTTGTTCATCATAATCCGTTTTGTATCGATTATAACGTATACTTGTAGGTTCATTATTTATGATTTTAATTTGTCCAACACTGTAGATTGAATCTTTTGAATCATCTCTTTGAAACATACTTTGTGGTTGTTGTGCTTGGTCTTGTTGATTCGATGATGATAAACGTGAATTTTTTGATTGTAATGAATTGATTTCTGATTGTAATACAGCTATTTCACGATACGCTGAATTTAAATTAACAATGAGACCTTGTGTTTGCACTTGCTGTTGCAATTGTTGAAAAACAGGATCAACTGATGTGGATGTTCCTGATTGATAATGATAAATAGATTAGAAATAAAAACCTTTTTTTTTATCATGATTTCATCTTACCTGGTGGTGTAAGAGATGTTCCGATCATTCGAATATTTTGCTCAATCGTATTATTAAATGTTTTTTGTTCACGTATAAAATTCATTAGACAATGACATATTTCTTTCATTTGTTGACTAAGATCATTTGTTATTGAATTATTACTAATATTTGATGTTTGATCAAAATGTTCAGTTTCAGCCACAATATCTTCTGGTGCATGAAAATTTCCTTGTTTAATACGATAACTTTGCTTATCTAAAATCAACATACATTTGTTTTTAAATGTATTTAATTAAATCAGAGATCAGTAAATAATCTTTACCAGTCTTTTCTTGTTTATGCTCCTCTGTAGTAGTAGTTGACGTATTTTCTTCGCTCGATAACCATCTATAGTCAAAAATAATATTTTAATATGTTCTATGTTCATGATGTCCAAATACGGTGAAACTTACTCGGGTGATAGTTGTCCTTCATGTTTAATATTTCTCTTCTTATCATTTTTTATCCGTCTTCTTATAGTCAATGGTTGTGTTGTTTCTATCACATCATTACGGTTAATTTCATTACGCATATTTCTACTCTTTGAGAGCATTTCTTCTCGCATATCCAGTTGGTGATGCATTTGTGATCGTAATGTATCGCTGAATTTATCTATTAGAAACAACAAAAAAAAGAATAGATTAATTTATTTCGTTATTTAGTAGACCGAGTATACCTTTTTTTGTCGATGAATTTGATGGAGAATGAATATCAACCTTTTTTGTAGATGTTTGCGTATTATTATCCTGATTATTCATACTATTATGTAATGATGCTATTTGATCTTTAATCGTATGTAAACGTTGACGTGATTCAACCAATCTTTCGATTTCACGATGTTGTGCAGCCATTTTTGTATCTGTATAACTGGTTACAGACGATCGAGTTTGTTCCGGTTTTGGTGACAAAACATATGATAATAACGATGTTTTTGTTTGATCTTTCGGTGAAATGTAGGAAAATTGATCATTACATAATTCGAAATCATCATTATTTGTTGTTGGCTGTTTAACAGGTGTTGAACGATAAGATAACGATTCATCTGGTTGAATTGTTTTAACCAATTGTTGCAATTCTGTCAAAGCTGTTTTTGCTTTCATTAATTCCCTAAAATGTTCACTTTGTTGAACAGAATGAATAAACATGATCAAAAATACATACATGCGTTTAATATTCAGTTCATCTGATAATTGATCTAAATTTTGTGCTTCCTGATTTTTGTTTGGTTTTGTCATTAACATGTTTAATTTTAGTGCTTCCGATGATGGAATGGATTGTTCTTCATAAAACATTTCTTTTTCCACTTCATTATCACTATCATCATCATAATCACCATCATCATCAATCATCTCATTTGCTTCTAAATGATAATAATTAATAATTTGTTCCAATTCATCTAAACGTTCTTTGACATGATATAATTCTTTTAAACGATTCGTTTTCTTCGATAATGACAACGTCTCTGATTTTATTTTTAACTTTGATTTGGTTTCATTTGCACTATTTATTCGGCGAGAACGAGCAGTTTCTATCCATGCATCTTTAGTATCTTGAAAATTATGATCACTTCCAACACTTTGCTCACTTACATAAGAATTAGTACGTGATGAGAATTGATGTTTCGGTTGTTGTTGACTGAAACCAATGAATAAAAATTGGAGTCTGCTGTAGTAGCAGTTAGTCTCCTTATTTTAGAATTTCATTCTCTTACCTAGACATTATGTGTTTATTTTCTTCTTTTTCTTGTTTTGCCAATATGTCTAATTCCGCTCGGTGTTTTCGATCGTACAATCCTCGTAACAATTTTAAACGATTTCTTAATGTTGTTATATCATATAATAAATCTTTTTCCGAAATGTTTTTAGATTGTTTTTGTTGTCGTGTATTCTCGATGATATGATCATCACCATCGTCTTTTATTGGTTCAAATCCGGATATATTTGATAATGAACGTTCAAATGTATAAGTAGTATTTTGAGCGTCTACATTCTTCGATGATGATGTTGGTTTCTTCAATTTTTTTGAGTTTTTAAGAAGTTCTCGCTGTTCTTGCAAACGTTGTTCAGAACGTTTTTGTAAAGCAAGCAAAGCTCTTTCACGTCCCTGAAGTGCTCGATACTAAAGATAAATAATACAAAACAAAAAAAATCATCACAAGTAAGAAGTTCTTACCTGTTCTTTTTGTAACATTAAATTTCTCACCACTTCTTTTTCATCAATTTTATCATTACCATCAACACTTTCATTCTCATCAGATGTTGATTGTTCTCGCCAAGTGAGCGTATCCGATTTTAAACTGCCTATTAATGAGTCATAATTTGAATTACTATTACGAACTTCATTATCAGAATAACCATTTGTTCGATCTTCTCCATTAGACATTATTGGAATAAAACCAATTTTACTTTCAATTCTTGGACGAGACAATAGAAAACTATCACCACCATTTTCATTCTCGAAAATTTCTTCCTAAAATATTTTAAAAACGATAAACAATATGTAAATGACTAAAATTAAAAGTATGACAAAATACATTAAAGCAAAACAACATGCTGTGTAATCAAGTGAATGTGATGACTAAATACATTTCAAAACTAAGCCTTAAAACAATATTTTCTTGAATAACATAGATGCTAATTATTGCATGACAACAATATTATATGTACAACGATTATGTGTACTGAATTAAAAAACAGGACTTACAACAGCATAACTATTCTTTTTTATGATATTTTTGTTTGTTTTTTTAATAAACTAAATTTATAACATTTGGATTTTATCATGTCTCTCAATTTTCGTTTTAATCTTCTATTACTTACATTAGAATTGCAAATAATCGTATTATTATTTGAATTTTGCAACAACATTTGTCGTGGATTCATATTATTATGAAAATCTTCATTTTGTTCAGATGTTAGATAGTGGGAAGATGATGATGGCTAAAAGAAGAAAATACGATATAATCGATAGCTAATTGTTATCAAAGTAACTGTGGACGAACTAGTGTACTACTGTTAAATAAAAGCAGAAGCGTGTTAAACAAATGTATATGTTAAAGTCACTGTGGTGCTCGTATAATACAAGAAATAATGGCACACATATAAGCAGAAGACAAAAAATATGAGAATTTACACGTATAAAATCCAATAATTGTATGTAGCCACTTTGTTGTTCTTGCAAATTAGATATGATTGAACGTAATTTTTCACATTGTGGTTCGCTATCTGGCTATAAAAGGCAAAAGGTCGTCTAAAATCAGTCATGTGACAAACCTCTCTTTTTATAATTCGATAGGAAACATTTTTTAATATTCTTGCTATTTTCAATATACTCAGTTCTCACAAGATACTTTTAACTTAGGCCTACAACGATTGATTACTGAAGAATAATATAATAATATAGTTTTTCTTTTGGCTCATATTTTTAACGTGAACTCTTGCAAGAAATTTTTCGCTCTAAATTTATAAGAATTAATTTATATAAGAAAAAGTTTCTTACGATGAGATCTTTCATCTTTTCCATTGGTTCTAACATTGATTTTGCTTGCTCCAGTGAATTTTGAATTTGTTGAATACGACTAACAATTTTTGCTTCTGATACTTGCTGAAAAATAACAGATAAGGCAACGTACAATACTACTGACATAGTTTTTTGTTTTCTACATACATCAGTTTGATTACTATCAATATTGTTGTTGGACAGTTCTTCAGCTGTCAAAGCATCATTTGACTCTATAATGCGTTGTCGAGGTATTGAATCAATATTTTCGTCATCATCGTCTCCTTCATGACCATGATCACTATCATTCGTATCATTATTCAAGAAAGATGATTCATAAACCGAATCGAAGGATGATGTCTAAACAACACAATATCAAAATAAGTAAATACTAAATTAAACATTGTAAATGTCCCATCTATACCTGCTCATTATTCCATTTGTCGAGAGGAAGATTTCGAATTTTTCGTTTTAATGGCATAGTTGTAGAAGAAACAAATCAAATATCTAAATGATTAAACAAAAAAAAAAGTAAAAAGTTAGAAAGCGGTCGAAAAATCAGAAATGATAAGTCTTTTCATATCATTTATCTCACATAACAACGTCTACTTTTAGCTAATGCTGGCCATGAGGTATTCGGCACATAGAATTAATCCAGTAGACTTGATTACCTATCAGCAAATAAGATGGATTATGAGGAACATTGCACAACCAATCAACCATAGTTCTCCTAAGAACTATTTATGATTAACAATCAGCAAACGAAAAATAAATACAAAAAAAATAACATTTTCTATCAATAATAAACAGTGATACAAAGTTTAGTAAAAAAAAAGTTTTTAAAGTACGGTAATTATAATACTGCTCGCCATTTGTGTATTACACACTATGGTTTTCAGACTAGAAAAATGTAGTTACAAGATAATAACGAAGGTTTAATATAACAACATATCTTCTATCTTAAATAGTACAAAATAAATAAATTCAAAAACTTAAACTATTGGTTTTTTTCTCCTAACTCTCTTTGCTTCTTCAACGAGATTTTCGTGCTCTGTTTGTTTTGATGATGATTTCTCTTTCTCTTCTTTATATTTTAAACCTAAAATATATGTTTCAGATGATTCATTCCTAGTTGCACTTGGTCGAATCAAATGTACATTGTTAAATATCTCATTCATTTGTGTTCGTAATTCTTGAAGATAATCTCCATTAAACATTTTACATAAAAAATAACCGTCTTGTTTTAATAATTTTCTGGCAAATAATAGTGCTTGATTTTGTAATTCAGCTATTTTTGGATGATCAATTGAGCTATGACCCGTGATATTTGGACACATATCAGAAACAATTCCATTCACTTTATCAATGTTTAATTTCGTTAATAGAATATTTAATCGTTGTTCACATTCACGAAATGTATCCTCCTTTAATTCCCAATCGTCTATAATATGTACACCGGCTATTTCAAACATGGGTTCTCGATCCAAAGCAATCACAGTTCCAAATTTTAAATTTTGATCGGATATATATGACGATGATACTAAACTTGGATTTAATTCGTAGTGAGTTTGTACTAGATCTTCAGTAGCAAATATTTTTTCATATGCTGGTTTTACCACAACGTTACCAGAAGATAATGACTTTTTGTGAATTTTTACATTTACTTGTTTAGCCAACACTTGAGACCACGCACCTGGAGATGCACCCATATCAATAACACAATGACCTGGTTTTATAAAACTAAAGGATTAAAACAATTTTTCAAATACAAACATTGGACTAGCGTTCTTACTTGTATAATTTATTAATTTCAATTAATTTAAATGCACTTCGAGCACGATAATTTTCTTTGTAAGAACGACGTACGTAGGGGTCAGTTGCATGTTTATACATCCAATCTTTTGTACATCGAACTGATGTCGTTGAAAATGATCGATAAACAAAATAAACAATTCCATCCAAAAACGATACGGAAAGTTTATTACATACAACTGTTAACATCTTGCGTGTGACAAAAAACCCAACAACAATAATTACAGCATGTAAATAACGAACACAGCTAGTTATAGAAAAATATGTTCCAGTTAGTAAAGTGTGAACACACTGCAGTCTACGAAAGCAATAATGGACCAGATGCTAAGATAAGTCTTTGAAAAAAATGTGATGATCACGTATATCCACGTGAAACTGCATTCAAGTCCTATCTAATGCAAAACAAAACATGCTTACATCAAGAGCAGAGTACAAACACAACTAAAATTAAAAGAACTGTCCCGCTTAGTGTTCTTAATATCATTTTGACGCCGAATATACTCATGCATTTTGCTGTTTCTCTACAAGATCACGAAATTTTCAAAAAATACCTCATTCAAAGTCCTATTTCAAAAAAGACCAGTTGTATACATATGTTGACACGTCAATCCTGCTTTTGAAAAACAATTTTCTTTTCGAGTTATGGAAAAAGAGCTGGCTATCCTTAAGTTTTGTAGGCTAGCAAAACAAAAGTCTCTATCATAAAACAATCTAAATTTAAATTCCATAGTATATTCAAAGTAGCCGTATACTTTGTCATTAGAAACACTGGTTGCATTTCATTCCCTAGTGAGCGTACCTGTTCCAAATACTCGACTATTTGAGTAAGTACTTAGAACAACTGGCAATTATTTTCAAAAAGAATCACTTTGCCATGAAGTTTTACAAGTACTTCTTCAACGTTGCAATACTCGGTTTTATTGCTACATAGTACTTTATGAAGTACTTGTCAAATAAAACATCATGCACTTGTTAGTATCGGCTTCATTACGTAAGAGAAGTACCTGAGCACAGGTATAGTCACTAGGGTCTATACTAAAAGACACAGCTTGGGCTTTGCTACGCTGAAGGAATAAAGCTTGATAGAAGCACGGCTCAAAACTCCCTTATTTCCATCGAAACATGTGCAGGGTAAAAAAAAGGAATTTGCTCGTCCATAGATTACCGAGAAGGAATTCCTACCATAAACTGTTTCATTCCAATAGTAACAGTACTCTCTCGCGAGTAGGCAAACAAAAAATAAGGGATGTAGTGAGAGTGATGACGCTAGAGTAAAACTGCATATTTTTTTAATTTTTCCATTAATTTGACTCTTTGAACAATGTGAATATTACTTCGTTTAAAAGTAAGATATTTTTTTAATATTCAAGAGTCGTTTCACTATATGCTAATGGAATCGCTTGTAATTAGATCTTGTGAACGCAAATTTTAAGATTTAAAATTTAATGATTCGGTCAAGGTCTTTCAATATCCTGGAAGAAAACTTTTCAAGATATTGAATGAAGATTCTTTTACATGTTTCTTTCGTCTATGACAGCTATAGCTATTCTATTAGCCCATTACATCGAAAACGGTACAATTAATTGTCTATTAAATGTCAGTTAATAGCTAATGAAATAGTCATTAAATGGTCATTTTTACACCTTATAAATGGGAATGTTTTAATGCCTTAAAATGACATTTTTTAACAGGCTGAAAACTGTCCGAAAATAGGCAGTTAATAGCATCATATAATGGTCGTTTTTGCATCATTACTGGCTATTAAGGGTCAATTATCGAACATTTTCTTTGATTAATTTTTTTGATTAGTACCCCAAATATATTGATTTCCAAAATTTTTCGTTCCTTAGATCTACGGGTGCCATCAATGGTACCAGACCCAGAACCAGCGGCGACTTCCACAAGACTAGTTTAGATGACTCGTACAATCGGGGAAGAGAAAAATTTGCAAATTTCTACCAAATTTCAGTGATACATATATATATTATATATCAGTCATGATTACAAAATAAAAAGGGTGAATGAAACAACTATTTTAAATGTCAGTTTTTTCGCTGTATATTTTGCAACTGAAGAATGGCCTGTTAATAGCCATGTATCTGTGCAAGTTATATCACATTTAAGGATGCACAGTTAAATGCCTGTTTTGCCATTATAACAGCCAAAAAATTTACAGTAAACAGTGACTGTTCGCCTTTTTTTCAACATTTTGTAGTATGTAAAATGCCTTTTTTCGAGCCTTTATCAACAATCACATAACAGACAATAAACTGACTGTTACCTGACAGTTTTTTAATAGTTATTTGGGTGTTAAAAGTCAGTTTTTTTGGCATACATATAAAGCTCATTACATAGCCTATTAAATGTCAGTTATGTTTCACCTGGGAGGTATATACCGTTGAATTATATATGATCGTATCATCTTTGAATATAGGCTATGTCCAAGAACAGAAAATTTTCGAAATTACTATAAATTCAAAAATTTTCTCACTTATATGTAAACAAAGCGGTGATTCAAGAATTATAAAGTTATTGGTTGCAAGTTTCGCTTGAAAGATTAATCTTGTAAAAAAAAATGACGGATTATTCAGCCAAAAGATGTTAAGAAGCTTTCATTTTCCCAAATAAACTGGAAAAGACATGTGTAGTTTTTTACGCTAGGTTTAAAAGCTAGCCTTAAGATAAAGTAAACGAAAGCTTATATTGCTACTAGCAACTTACGTCCACTTTTACACTTAATGTATCCTAACTATATAAGCGATTACCGACGACACTTGTTTCAGTTTTCTGTAAACTTTTGTATTTAAAGAAAAACGTAATTATATACATTTGAATAAAAAATTTTCTAGCACAAATATTTTGAAATTTAGAAAAAAATGTACAGTACGCAATAGAATGTACAGTCTACGTTTTCAACATGACAATTCTTTCATGGGACGACAAAGCATCGAAAAATTATGTTAATCAAAACATGGACAAGAGAAAAATATCTAGAAGAAATTTTTGTTTGCTTTGTATTTTTCGTTATGCTTTAGAATGATCTGTAATAACAAGAACAGGTCACCTTTTATGTCCAAAAAAAATAAACTCCAAAAATTTCATCCTAGTATTGCTTTGTCATAAACGCACAGATTCGACTTCTCTCGCCGCTACATAATGTTTTCTAGCATTTTCATCCTTCATTAATTCGGTTACATGTCGAAGAACTTGTTTGCTAACCGGTAAATTTTTCGAGGATTTTGGTAATTTCATAAGACTATTTGTGTCTCCGGTACTTTTTAATGGTTTCTTGCATCTAATCGTGTTTGGCTTTTCTTCTAGTGTAGAAGGTTGATTGCGCAGTTTTATGCTCCCTTTATTACTATTTGTTGTTTCACGATTTGGTTTAATACAGGATATTTGTGAATTCAAATTTTTATCAAGATTCATTAAATAGTAACTTGCAAGATGAGCATCGTAAGATCGATGTTTCTGCGTTAATGTAGGATAAGCTGATAGACAACGTTCAACGCCT
This sequence comes from Didymodactylos carnosus, assembly GCA_905250885.1. Taxonomy (NCBI): domain Eukaryota; kingdom Metazoa; phylum Rotifera; class Eurotatoria; order Philodinida; family Philodinidae; genus Didymodactylos; species Didymodactylos carnosus. The sequence continues at coordinate 12,538 of CAJNOQ010000410.1, read as the reverse complement.
GCAGATTGTCTGCGATGGATTGTCGCACGAACATCGTTCGAAATTCGTGGTAAAATATGTTCTACTTTTTCCACTATTGGATTTTCTATTTGAGATTGTTGCTGTTGAGAAGAAATATGAGTTTTTTTACTAATAGATGAGTCGAGTTGACGAGGAGTAATTTTATCTTTGGCTATTTTTGTTGGCTCACTTTCAGAATCTAAGCAAGCAGTTGTTGACCATTGCGTCAAACTTGATGTATCACTTTCTGACTCTGATATGCTCGCAGTGTATATGGTCGATGTGGATGAGAAACTATCATTTTTCTCTAATTCTTCAACTCGTGAGTCAACTTTGGATTCTGGTACGGTCGGAGCTACGGGAAGTGTAACGCTGCTTTCTTTCGCACTTAAATCTATAGAAGGCTTAAATAAATGACTTAATCGTGTTTCATGTTTTTTCTTTTCATTATTATTGGTCGTTTTTATGTCATGAACGTATATATCTGGTACAGCTGAAATAGTCTTTCGTAATCGATTTTTTTTCGTTTCTGTCTTAAAAACGTCTTTTGATTGGGGAAGCTGGCGTCGGTTTGTGGATGTTGATGATTTCTTCGCTATTGATTCACGTGGCTTCTTTAACGTTTCTACTGTCTTTTTGTTTTGATTATGCTCTGTAGGAGATCTTCTATGGGTCTTATGTAACGTTTTTATGGTGGCATGTTTGCTCTTCGTCCCCGTTTCCATCGATCGTTGTTGAGTACGAGATGAAGAACGTTTTGGTGTACAGATGTTTGATACATGACTTTCACAGTCGAGTTCAGTATCATCATGTTTTGTCGCATCAACAATCACTGCCGCTGGTTTGGACGATTTCGATTGACATCGAAACAACTGTCGAAAGAGGCCATTTGATTCTGTCGATGGTACTTTCGATTTTCTAAATGTAAAAAAATATTCATCACCATTATCAACGTAGGTTATACTTTACTTTTTTGATATATTATCAATTAAAACTGGTTGTTCATTTCTGAACTCGATTGGTAAAGCTTGTTTCACTCTTATACTCTCAACACGACGTACAAATAATTTATTTATTTCAATTTGACTTTTCCCACTCTTATCATAATAATTTTCAATTGATAGTGATTTTCGTTTTTTTGGAATACATTTTGATAATAAATTATACCGTAGACACCCTATCAATGACATACTTATTCTATCGACTAGAACATCGATAGGATACTAGAAGATGTTGTTAGTTCAACGTTCAAAACAAATAAAAATTAAGTGATGACAAACAAAAACAAGTATTTGGCCCAAAAAAAATATTTTTCGTGACTTATGTAACCGATTTGCGATGCAAACAAAAAAAAAGAAGATTACGAATACAGAAAGAGAGAATTTTCGTTAAAACATTTTTTATCTATGTACGTTCATCCAATTAACATTTTCATCAAACTATCACATTCTCTCAACTGCTTTTTTCTTGTTTAACACGTATAATTAGTGACACTTTTTGTCTTTAAAAATGAACGTTGACCTTAGCATTTTCATCGTATTAATTTAAATGTAGGAGAAACACTAGATTTTACGAAATATTCTAAACTTTGTCTGTTATTTGAGTCTTTCTTAGAGGATTATACAGATACCGCTTACTTTCTTGAATTGATCGTTCAAAGGCTTTGCAATTTACAAATTTAAAATGATAAAAAAATTTTGACAGAAAAAAAATTTAAAAAATAGAATTTTTAGACGTAACTTTTATACAATTTTTTCGGTGATAAGACTTGCTCATGTTTGACAACGTACAACGAATTAGGATAAGAAGGACTAGATGACGATTGGTCATAATTATTTGGTAAACTCGCGGTCGATGTTGTATATACATTTGGCATCGTATATGATGGTGAATAATACTGATGACGATTATGACTAGATTTTAACGGTTTCATTGTATTGATACATATTTCAGATTTAGTTAGAAAAATGTTGCTGTGACTAGGATGATTTGTTTGAACAGCATTTGATCGATGGTTTATTTGTTTATAAGAAATATAATTTTCAGCCGCATTATTCATTTTTTTTCTAGTAACAATATCAGTATTTGTCATATTTGATACTCTCGATTTTGGCGTAGACTTAGTTCTTCGTCGACGTTTATTTTGTGTTGATTTTATTAATAGAATAATAATTAATATAGATAAAATAAAGACAGCAACAGACATTGGACCAACAATATAAAAGAGAAAATTATTCGATGAACGATCATCTAAAAATAAATTTTCACTAACGTCAGGAAACAAAAGAGTCTTGAAAATAACTTACCTAAAGTTTTTCTTCTTATTTTGATATAATCCATTTCATTATAAGTTTGATTTGACTCTAAAACAAGGATTCGAAAGCATATATATATATATATATATATAGCTGAACAAACTAGATGATTTACCTTCATCAATAGTATCGTTCAGTTGAATCGGATAATAAGAAACTGTTTTAGTATTGTTGGGACAATAAGCGCTAGAAAAACAGAAAAAGTCTCTACTAAGTACTATTTAAATTTTCGTTGTACGATCGTTTGACCATACCTCTTTGATGCAACACGGTTTATTTGACAATCTGGCGATAAACAGTGAAAACATAGAAACTTTTCATTGTCACATGGTATTAATTTAACGAAAGCATAGCCAATTTGATTTGTAATAATCACTGTATACGATCCATCATTCCTATCAAAAGAACGTCGAAATTATTAGGTGATCATAACGGCACAGAAGATCAAAATCCATACGCTTTTTGACTTGTTAACGATTTAATTTCATATCTCATGCCATGTGCTAGAATTAATTCTTCAGATGTTGTTGTTTCGAATGAATTTAGTTCAACAAATGCAGTAAGTAGACGGCCATCAGCTATGGAATAAATGTTTTTATTTCGATTTGAATCTATATTTTTTCATTTATATTACTTACATGTTCCAATTAGAATACAATGCCGATTTTCATTGAATACAATTACTGTTAGTTGTGAAAAAATATATTCAGCCATTGTTTGTAGAATAATCGATTGTGTGGGATAAGATGTAAATTGTTTTTGAGACTCAACTGTTTCACGATCAATCGTTGATGGTACTGACTGACTACAGTTTTTTATTAAGTCAGCCGTCTCACTATTCATATTACTTTTCATTGGTGGACCAGTAAATACGTCATAAAATTGATTTAATGTGAATATACAAATAGCTGACGCAGTTATAGATGAACTTAAAAAAAAGAAGAGAACAATTAAACCAGATCAATTTTAGAGTAATAAAGAATTACATACTTGTTTGTAGTGAAGGACGTATACAGTATTGAGGAACCATTTTTCATTTTAACGGGGTCAACCATTGATGCTAGAACAAGAGTATTATATCGAACAGTGTATGACTGATTCAGTTTGAAACTAAACATACTTAGAATATGAAATACAAACATTCTGCTTGGATCAGATGTGCTTGTTGAACAATTTAGTGTGGCTTTTCGAACGATTTCAGCACGATTTGAGCATGCCATCACTAGTCGGGACACACGATTCTTGAAAAAGATATTGACTAAAGATCTATGTGTATGTGAGGCGAAAAAAATTTACCGTTTCTGTTCTTTCCGATGTTTCAATCACGCCAAATACAGCTTTTCCATCGTATGCAAAGCCATTGACAAAATATGAGTCTGTGAAGTACATGGATATATTTAATGAGCTTCAATACCTATATACAATGTATCTAACTTACTTTGACGTATCGCATACAATAGAGTTTTGCCATTTGAACGAATTGTTGGGATAAAATCACCATAATATCCTGCTGTGACAATATTGTTATCAAAATTAACCATTGAATAAGATGCATCAGAATCCAAGGGTGTATGAGAATCTCGAGTTTGTTTATTGGTAAACTTCTATTAAGTAACAACATTTACTATTTACATTCATGTACAAACACGTGATAATTTTCTCCAACTTACCATCGTTTTTAAATCAAATATTCTGACCATCGGCCGGTGTGCATAAGTTCCATAAACATCCATTTTATCATTTGAAATTCTCACGTGAATAATGTCATTATAACATTTTTCCTTAAAAGTATACCAGACTAACTGGTATCTAAACTCATATCAGCATGAGATAAGAATACGTACAATTGTATTCCATTCTTGAACGCAATCATTCATAACTGTTTGTTCAACGGGCCAACTATAATTATAATATTTTCTCTGAAAAATAAACAAGATATAGTTGATATAATATTTATCTTAATTGCAACATTTTCACTTACTGTTTCATTACTCAAATGTGGTTTTAACAATATTAATTCTCCTCTGGCACCGTACATAGCGTATGAATTATACCATGTTAAAAATCTCATATTTTCGATTGTTTTATTTGATATTGATGGCAAATTTTTTGTATAACTATCAACATCTAGAAATATCAAAGGAAACTTTATTACTATCATATTCAATGGTATTCGTTTTAAAATACATACCTGTTTCGAAATACCATTGCTGAGAAAATATTAATGGACGATGCCAAGCATCCAACCGTGTTCGAAAACATATAAGAATATAGACACTAATCAGCCATTCAAAACGCAAATCTATTTGCATACTTCATTAGGAATGATTTACGTTATAGAAACGCATTCTAAAATACGAAAAAAAACCCTAAATTAAAAATCATTAGTAACAGTACATCCAAACTAGAGAGAAAAAGAGTTAGTGTCAAAAATTTGATAGTCTACAGGAGTATAGAAAGTAAAAGAATGATATACGAATGGCAATGAAATTAAGGATTTTCTTTTCTTTCACGTAAATAATGCACTTGTAGTACTGATTGTCTTTCAGAACTATACTTATACATACACACAATATCAGCATGTCGTTCAGATTTTATAAAGATACACACGATTCTTGTGTTACACGATCTATAGTCATTATTATTGATAATAATAACAACAAAAACAACATTTTTTTGAAGCTAAAGCGTTTTCTATTTCACTTCTTTATAGAACGAACGGTCGATATAATCGAGAGGAGATATTGAGTTCTTATGTATATACGCAAAAACGACAATTAGTAGACTCAATCATACTTTCATCATGTTCAATTGACCCATTTTTATGCGTCGTGTATATTATTATTCTTAAAGTGTATTTTTTTGATGGCTTCATCTTCTCCTTACTATAGACGCATACTGAACGTACGTATATCAAGAGACGTGATGCACTTACTATATTATTAGTATATGTATATGCCTGTCTTCTCTAAATCGACATGTTACGCTAATAATCACAGATCATGGCTTCTACGTATCATAGTATAAACGTAACTAATCGTTTATGAATGAGTTTAAAAAACAAGTAGTTTCTTAGTCGGCAAATGAACTCTTGTTGACAGAAATCCTAACTATAATGGACCATGAACATTTCCTTTCTAACCTATGTATGAAAGTGACACTCATAGTACTTTGATGTTTTCATTGAGGTACAATTCACACTTGTAATTCACATCATATGATATCAGTTATCTTAACCAGTTTCTAATATTATCATTAGATGTCTACACCAATATTCAAAAAAATTTTTTCTTTTCTATTAAGACATAGGTTGAAGTGTTACAACATGGCAAGTGTAGGTAAAAAAACGTTATTGATTGTACTATGTTGACAGGGATAATGGATCTTCTTTTAGCCAAATATCGATGCTTTGAAACTCAATTTTATTCATCGATTTCGCTTTCATGTCCACACAAAAGCTTAGATATAACATTTTATTATATCAGAGATGATTAATAACATTCTCATGCGAATATCGTCAATCAGAATTAGTAAAATAATGAACAAAATTATACATACTCAAGAGGAACTATAGTATATAACTAAATATAAGCAAAATATATGAATAGTAACCATGTGGTCAAGTACAACTAATACCGTAATAGAAACGGATCATTATGCGACTCTATTGTTCACGATTTTCTTTTTACCAAACTTTTTTTTTTTTTTTCTCATTGTTATATATATGCATTATTTTTTTAAATGGAGTTTTCAAGTGGTGTTTGAAAACAAATTTGAACATGCTGCAAACTTTTTGACATTATATGTGGTTAAAAAAAATTTTGTCAAGTAGTAGCGATTCAAGTGGTTGTATCACAAAGTTTATTAAATGAACAAATTAGAGAGAAATATATTGGAAGAAGAGAAAAGATAATAACATGCACACCAGTGTACTATTCATTTAAATTATTTGACACATTGCAATGACACATTGATTTTTAATGCACGCACTTATCAACGAGAGAGAAATTGAATCTGTGTATGTTCATTTCGAGGAAGTTAATAAGTTCTTTTTTTTTGCTCTTATATATCACAATTTGATTAATAATCTTCTACAGACATCGATTATGGTTACCACACAGTAGATACAGACTATTGAATTTGCTTTAGGTCATTTCTTTTGTCTTTTTCAGGCAAAAGATATTTTCTGAATTTATTGTTAATCACACACTATCGACTGTATACAGAAAAAGATCATGTTAAATAGAATTCAACCAATTAATGATTATTGAATACTAGACAATCAATCATAGTTCCCATGAGAACCGAATGCTCTATTCTTTGTATGAATGTCTTATATACGAGCAGAGAGTTTTATCATGTCCTACAATCGCGTAAACCGATATTTGGCGAGAGACTAAATTACGTCGGATCTATGCACTCCACAACAAAACGAAAATGAAAAATCTTCACAGAGTTCTTAATTTCTTTTTCTCAAGAAGAGTTCATAGAGAGTTTCTTTGAATTTCCCATCGGGAAGAATAATTTGAACTCTCTGGGTGTCACGACACTTTCTATTCAAAGTTTTATTTAGTTGTCGTACACAATATATAACGAATATCAATGAATGTATCGAAAAGTTACAAAGTTTTTCTCATATAAAGATGAAAAAATATTGATATATTCCCGAATGCCGAGTCCGAGTCCATTTTGAGTCCGATAATTTTTTCTAACCTTTTAGCTGTCGTTATTCATATTTCTTTTCTCCTATGCCGTACAACACATCAATCTTATTATAACAGTTACATAAGTGAACTTCTACTGCATGTCCCATACTAGTATTGAAAACTGAAAATTTTCCTGTTGATTTATGTAAGAACTTGAATCGATCAGAATCGAAACACAAAAACTTAAGTTCGAGTCCGAGTCTTCAAAAAAGTTTCCAGTTCGAGTCTATCGAAAATTTTTCCAGTCCGGACTCAGACTCTCCCAGTCGTGGTAGGCAAAATTTCAATAATTACAAGACAAGCAATGTAATGTTGAACTACGATAGAAATCATTAAAGGGACTTCTCTGGGAAGCATCGATCAGTGTTTGTCTGTCTTAACAATCTGAAAACTTACTTTAATTCATTTAGACGTTATAACCAACTCAACATCATACTCTTAAAAACGTCATATGAATTTAATTTTTTGAATCACGTTTTTCTTCTTTTTAGTAGAAATAAGATATATGGAAAGTTTGTGAATACTTTGAGCTTGAAAATGTAACAAAAAATCAGTTTGCAGACAAAGGGTGACCTTGCTTATTATTTTTTTCTCTCTCTTATATACTTTCTCCTCATCTCATTAACATAACTATGTGAGCTTTTTTTCTATTTCACCGCTGTGAAGACAATGCAAAAAAAAATTCATATCTAACTCTTACAACTATAAGCTTAATTTGAACTTCAACAGTAGAGTATCTGTTCTATCACATCCGTACACAATATTTTCTAAAAACTATACATAATCTCAGATTCTCTTCTAGTTTTTACTTGCCTAACAAAAGACGTAATGTAAATTAAATTTTTAAACATATGATATGAGACATATAGAGAAAATATTATTAGTAGGTATTCGTTGATTAATATCTGATTTTTCCTATTCGAGTTTTAACTTTTTTTTCTCCTTTATGAAAGAATTTTTTCAGCTCGTTATTCGTCTTTCTCTCTTTCTTTCTCCCTATTTTATCTCACCATTAATAAAGATTCTTCTCTAATAATCAACGAAGTGTGTTCAAATGTAAATAACGATGGTACTAATTACATTCTTACCTTTTCATTTGTTACATCATCATTTCTTTTGTGATCATTTTCTTCTACTCTCTGCTTCCTCTCTTGACAGCTTGTCTCTTTATATTATTTGTAAGTGCATCATTATTATTATCATCGTTAGAAACAATTACATAACAAAACATCTTACAACTTGTTTTAGTTGTTAAAAATTATTATACCCAACAGTAAATGTCAAGAACTTTACAGTTGATGTTTAAATTGAAATAAAACAATCGACATTATGTTTAACTTTGATTAAATAATTTGAGACAAAGTTAGTTGAAAAGTAGAAGTTCTTTACTAGAATTACAGATGAAAGAAGAAAGAAAAAAAATTGATCACCCGATTCACTCACCTCATAGTTCATAAAAAAAAAAAAAAGAATGAATTGATTGTTGATTATGCGTACAATCTCAACCGATTTCTTTATTCGTTACGTTCAATTAGATACTTGTGACAGAAAATAGTATTATTATGCGAATAGTGTATATTCATTGTCTGTTTTGTATTAAATTCATGTGTGTATATTATGTAATAGATCACAGATAATAATAATAAACATATAGACATATACAATAGAGACTGCCCACTTTTCCTTTGAGACATAAATACGAAGTTTAATTACTTACAATGAAGACGATAATCAGTATTGACTCTATTAGGTCAATTACTTTCGGTGAATAAGTCAGACTCTTATCATTTGACAGATGGACGAACACGTACACTTATGTACTCAGTGTAATAATCACAAGACAATGTGATGAGCTTTGAAAATATAATACTCAATTAAATATTTTTTCTGTTTCAAATTCATTCTTCTTCCATTATTGGAATAGTAGACCTTTGCCTTAGAACTTCTTTAGTTTTGTCAATATTACGTAAGAAAAAAAAAACGTTCTAATTAGGAAATGAAAGTTGAGCCGTTGATACACTTAACATTTTGAACTTTTAGATGAGAAGAAATAAATATTATCGTGTCAAATTTGAATTTGATGATATATCATTAAAAAAATCACATTGTATGAGCTTATGCAATAAAGAGTGAGAGGTGTTAATCTGACGTCCTCCTGTAAATTTATTATAATATCTTTTTCTCTCTAATCTTCAAAAAATGACTTATCGAGCCACACTGATAACTTTTTTTCTAGATTGGTCCAGTCAACATGTCATCAGTATTACAATAATAATAATAACAAAGCAATGATATATACCCACAATCGCGCTTTGCCTTTATTTTACGATTAGTGCCAATTATTGATTTATAAACAGTAAGATTTAGAACGTAGTCGAAGATTTGAATAGTAAGAATGATGACACAGTACAGATTAGAGTTCAATAATGGTACAGGATTTGCATCAATTATGGTGCGTCTTTTATAAGTCCAAAAACGGAATGTTTGTACTTAGATACAGAGAGTACATTTTTAAATTTCCTCATAAAAATCGGAAGGATGAAGAAGTTGAAGTTTGTATTTGAAAATATAAGAGTTTTTGTCAATTTTTTACTTGCTCTTTGTTTCCATTACAGATGGACGGACGGACGGACAAAAGATATGATAGGATTTTTAATAAAAAGAAAGGAAACTATATTGCACAGGATAAGCGCGTTTACATATATTCAATTTCGATTGGGTTCAAGCTCAACTGGGTTTTCAATTCAAATCTTTTAATATTTTGAAAGTTTATTCTGAGTTCAAAACATTAAAAAAGTGTTTCAGGTGTACACTGAAAAAATATTGGATTATGCAAAAGTTCATAATGAGTGTAGCAGAGTAGATGGGAGAATTAGTAGTTTTCATTTATTTCACGTCATTTACACTTGTCAACAATCAACTTGGTCTGAAGAGGTAATTATTTATGCAGTTTTATCAGAGCTGAACCAGAGTCTGATCAGATCGAAAAAAATTGAAAATTACTTTTTAAAAGCGTTTTTTGCTTCATTTTTCCTGTCAAGGATTCAGATTTAATCAGAGTCATTATTTTTAATATCACATCCTTCTTCCCACGAGATAACTCGATTTGATCTCGTCGTTTTGCTCATGTAATACAAAACGAAGAACTTTAAGACATTCGAAACCATCAACAATAAGAGTTTAAGTGTTCGAACTAAAAAAAATAAAAAAATAAAAATCCACGAATCACGAATTTCAGGATGCCAGGATTTCGCAGTTATAGTATTCGAGAATTTCAGGATGTCAGGATTCGAGAATTCTACAATTATAGTATTCACGAATTCCAGGATGTCAGGATTCGAGAATTCTACAATTATAGTATTCACGAATTCCAGGATGTCAGGATTTGAGAATTCTACAATTATAGTATTCACGAATTCCAGCGTGCCAAGATTTCACAATTATAATATTTGAGAATCCCAGGATCTCAGATTACTTGTATGAGTGGGCTTGCTGAAAATTTTTCTCTCTGCAACAAAAACAAACTTGCGGAAAAATGTAGCATATCTGACGGACTTTGAGGTTGGACAACATTTAATTGACCAAGTCTGAGCTTTCAATCTAATAAATTTCGAGTCCCACACATTTAACATTGATTACACTTCTCACACTCCGTATAAATTAGTCCGTGCGGATGGTCTGAAAACGAATCACTTTTCAGTTCGTTTTGTCGACAAAATGGCATCATTGAACAGAATGTAGCGGACGGGAAGAATAACAAATACTTACAGACTGAAGTTTTTCTTTTCTCATATAGATATTATAGATGTCGAACACTATAATGGATCCTCGAATCCTGGAATTTTCAAACACCATAATTGTCGAATACTATAACTGTTGAAGTCTCAAATCCTTCGATTCTGAAATTCTGTTATCATGGGCCATCTGTCTACGCATGGATATGTATGAGTATCATTATCATGTATGATATTATATCTATGTAGATATATATACACGCCAAGGTACTCGCTAAGCGGTGTATATAACTCGATATATATATATCGCAGCTAGACTACATCTGCATTAGGAAAAATAGACCCTGGGTTATTCTCTTTAAAAAGCCGTCCCTTAGTCGGAATGGGAAAACTACATCCCTCAATGATTTTGTTCTAAGTATTTCTAAGTGTTTATTAAAAGTGCTACCAGAGCGACGGAATGGAACAAAATAGCTTCACTGTTTGCCGTTATCGACTGCAACTCTGTTTTCAACAGGATAACAAGCTTAATTTTTGTTTCGGCCTATGGTCACAGCCCTTCAGGTCAGGCATAAAAAATAGCAATTATAAGAAAAGCAATTATTACTTTACAATAACTGCCCTTTAGGAGAGAGCTGGTATTCAACGGATTCCTTAAACCTAGCAAATCCGATACAACGCCCGAATCGCACAAAATCAAGGTCTCACTTGACTCTCATTTTGAAGAAGACACCACGGGCTATCAGTTCATAGAAAAAAATCAATACAATTCTGTTGGGAGATTTTTACACACCGGCGTGGTTTTCCAAAAAGTTCATACAAAGCCTATTTCAGGATATTCTGCTGGAAAAAATTTGGCTATAAAAGCATGCCTCCATATCTCCTCTTTAAAATGGTGAAAACAGAAGCTCTCCAGCTCTTTTCTATCAAAAGTTATTTAAAAAACAACCGGTATTCTTTACAGATAGTACTCAACATACCGAAAATATCCGTCACATACCCAAAATACCCGTTACATACCGCATAACAAAATAACATACTATACATACCGAAATTGCTTTTTTCCCCTTGATTGATATACGCACTCGGATGCAAAAGTTGGGTATTTAAGACTAGGATATTTCTCCAGATTTTCTGAAAAAAATGGTAACAACCAACTCTAGGGCTTGTCCAAGCGTGACGCTGTGACATTTTTGACACAGTAAATTGAGCTTTTCTCAACAACTGTATGAGTTCCATTCTTGCGCCATTCGACGCAGCTCGCCATACTCTACTTTGGATATAAAAACGAAGGTATTTGGTTAAAGACTCGAATTTTTAGAACCGTTTGTCGGTGCGTGACGCTGTGACAAAAAAAGGCCCTAAATTCGAAGTTCTTCTCAGTAAAAGCTAATTTGCTCCAAATTTTGAAGACCTAATAAAAAGCGTCTGAAGCAAAGTTTGTAGAGGAGAAAACGAGCTATTGATTACTAAAAAAAAGATTTTCCGATGAGCTTCCCATCCCTCAATAATTGTGTTTTAGCGCCGTGACGCTGTGACACACGTTTCTCCCAACAAGTTTTGGAGCACTAAACATTGCTCAAAGGATTTGCTTTTCACATCGAACGTAGTTCTAGACATCTGCTATAGACTAACATGAAAATAAAGTCGAAAAAATGTATTCACTCCCTTGGAATTGTCCGAGAATCTCAAAACTTCAAACTTTATTAAAAAGCTTGTTTTGAGTCTAAACTTCAAAAGAAACATACCATCTTGTAGTGAATCGAATTCTCTATCGACTAGT